>VYZV01008863.1:299-12319 GCA_013401275.1 Pandion haliaetus
CAGGACATCCAGCCCTCAGGCACCACAATCCTTTTGTATGCATATTGTTTAGAAGTTGACAACTCAGCTGTATTTCTCTACCAAAACCAAAATACATGTCTCAGAGAAAACATCTAATTTTGAGAAACTCTAAAAGACTGAATGCGATCAATGCTTTTTTCCCCAAAAAAAGGTATTATATCATACTAGAATAATAAATTGCTCAGAACAGCTTGACATGAGTACTTGCATAAGATATTCTCTTTATGTCTATAAATTCATTCAGCATTCATTTCTGTGTGCCTAATCATAAAAACAGCCAAGCTTCAATTCATTACTTATTAGTATTCCTTGATAATTGCACAGATCATTTCTTAATTACTGTTACCTGCTGTAAAGAGAGTTTCCAGGGCTTTGGCCTGTGTAGAAAAACTTGTTTGTCGAACGGAAGACAGAATGATGGAAGAAAAATGAAACGGCATATTCTACATATTTTGGGGTTTTTTTATTTCATTGGTTAAGTCTCATATCTAAGTACCAAATACTGTTTTTCCCAGCTTCATCACTTTGTCCTTAATTATCAACTACTTCTATGAATTGCTAATAAGTAAGATTGATTTTAACCCATGGCATACAAGCTTTTGTCCTACAAAGTTGCAGATAGGACACATTTTATTGCAAATTTCATTTCATGCTTTTTATTGCAAAAGGTATGGAACAATGAATGATAATTATATATTTTACAGTTCATTCACTTCAAACTGATCATTTGATATTCATTACTCCAGTGACAGACATGTCCTGTCAGTTTTACCCCCCATTATGCACATACTATATGCATTCGAGCAAGCAACAGAATTTTGAAAGGAGACTTCAACCAAGTACCAATTTGAAAAAAAAAAAAAAAAGAAAAAGAAAAAGCCACCAGGTTATCTTGTTACATTAACTGTAGTGGCTGCTGTCAAAGCAACAGTTGACTAAAATCACATTTCTGATGTTTCTTACAACCTGCTTGAAAAACTGGGTTTGGGCATAAAAATAGACAACTATATAAATCATTCCTATAAAATCTGAAGAAAAGGTTAAACCTCCTGGACATATTTTCAAGAAATAAACTTTGACTTCAATTTTTCCCAATATTTCAGATCTTATAGATTTCACAACACAGAAATAATTATTTGGGGTATTTCAAAAAGTCACCCTGGTGATAGCCTTATTACTTTAAAATTTGGGTAACATAAAGGAGGACTTTTCCTCTGGCTTCCTAAAGCAATAACTCCAAACAGTTTCTATGTATCAATTTCAAGTAAGAGCTCTCTGGATACTCTTTCTTCTGAGGCTCCTTTCCTCGGAAATAACTGCTGATAATCAGAATCTTTCATGCATTGATTGCATGTTCAATGATATATTCAAAGGACACTCTGCCCTCACAAAATTTGAGTTGCTAATAGAGAAGTGGTCTGGTCTTCTTGCTTTTAACACCCTGAAGAACAGGTTCTGTCTCCAGAACAGGAGGTTATAACATAAGCAATATGACATGTTAATATAAAAAATATGGAATGAGTACAGTTCAAATGCAAGCACACATAAAAAGCCATACCAGACAATATACCTCAATACAAACCAATAGAGGATAAAATGAAGCTTTGTGATAATCACCGCTGAACCATATCAATGAATGAGCATATATGCTTGGTAACAATAAAAGGGAAACAATTAAAACAATCTGTTATCTCACCAGCCTTATAAGAACCTTCTCTATTAGTTTATGCAGAACAGGCAGGCTATAACAAAACTAAAATGGTGGGCACCCATCAGATCACTCAGGCTTTCTTTCCTGACAGGAGTCAAGACCTCTATGGAACAAATAAGCCAGAATGCAGAAGAAACTGCCTGCAGCTACATAAATGCAGAAATGACACAACATCATAAATGGTAAGGCATCAAAATATGTATTTTTCAGGGGTCAACACAGATGGTTGTTTATTGCCCAATGTGGCAAGGCTGCTGCTTGACAGGACAAGAGAAGGAATGAAGCAAATCACAGTTATAAATTTTACTTATTTATTTGCATTTTGCAAATAAATAAAAGTCCTAAAGACATCACGCTACATGTACTACCCCCTGTGCAAAGGCAGAAAGGTCTGAATATGTCATGTCCTCAGCAGAATTATACAACATCTATAAGTTTTATCTGAACTAGACACGTGCTTGTAACTGTCCAGAGTCTCTCATGGATAGAAGAAACAAGCCACATTTAACTTCACTTTTTTGAGCGCTTGAAACTTCATTCATTCAAGATCCATGCAGAGTAACTTGACAGTGACACTTAAAAACACTAAAATTGTTATATATAAAAGTATAACAAGAAACAGCAGAGTTAATTGAATGTTTGTATCAAGCTTGAGAACCCAGGAAAGCGCCTGCAGCTACATAAATGCAGAAATTATAACACATCATCATGTAAACACACATTTAACAAGGCTGATGCAGGGATTTGGCAATTGGCTGCCTTTATATCAGCACATCTTCAACACTGCTCATCAACCTTTACTGTTATAGCACAGATATAAAAAAAAAACCCAGGAAAGCAAAAGAAACCAAAAAAGGAACGCAATTTAAGGTAGTCCATGTTTCCTAAAACAGAGCGAAAAATGTAATCTATATTTTTCTTCTAGGACTTTAGGCTATATGAGAAAAAAGACTAATTTGGCTTTAGAAAAAAAAACCCTATATTTTACAGAATTTGTATCAGTAATAGAATCTACAAGCTCAATTCACTTTGTGTTTAAAGCAATTGAAGCCACGTGCCCAGCAAAGGTCAAAGCACTGCTATGGTTCAGCAAGAAGGTGCAAAAGGGGACCATTTATATTTGACTAGTCTCATATATCAGTAGTCCCCAAACACAAAGGAGAAAAAAACCTGCTGTCAAAAGGACATGTAATCTAGAGCAGGGCTTGGCAACCTTTCAAAAGTATCTTCTTTTTCAAAGCAAAATTTTGAGTGCCCTTACATCCACGATGCCAACTTGAATCTACCAACAGTAGCAGTAGCTCACAGTTCCTAGTCCCTTCTGGGTTTGATCCAAGCTTAGAATGCAGCGCGCTCAGATCATGGAGGGCAAACAGCAGGACTCACATATGTGAGATCTTAAAGGAGCTCTGCAGGAGCAAGGCTTTGGGAGCCGCTGCCTCTCACAGATACACATCAGACAAGATTATTCAAATGTATCAAATGTGTTCATACATTTTAACAAGATGCAGATGACAGAGGGAAATGAAGACAAGCAAGCTTCCCTAACAAACACTGCACATATTTTCATCAATCTTACCACTGATACTACACAGCACATTTGCCTAACAAAGTGGTAAAAACACATGGGCCTTGTGCTTATATCATTGTGAGGAGGAATGCTGAAAAAAAGTCATTGAATTTGCTAGGTACCGCCCTTGTTAGTTAAACACTACCATAAATAAGAGCCATGTTAACAAAATAACTCATCTACTTTCTCCTACCTCACATCAGGAATAATTCTTCTTCCTTTCACCACTCTTTGCTAAAATTAAAACTGAACAAAAAAGAAAATGCTTGTGCAGATCGCACTCTCACTGGAGTAAGAATAAGTAAAATTCCAAGAGTTTAAGTAACTAATTTGAAGGTGACGATAAATCTGTAGACACTATAAGCTGAAAGGTTTGCCATACCTGCAGTACTAGATTACAACTGATTGGCTGAAAGTTCTTGTGTCCTGCCTTTTGCCCCATGTTTTTGACAAATAACTCCACTCCCCCAAGGCAGGGACTTGGTGTCCAGTTGTGAATCAAATCCCGAGCTACTTCAGACTTTGGTGCATCAAGTTAAACAAAATCTCCCTACAAAGTAGCATCTCAGCCGCTTCCCACGTTCCTCCCCTTGATCACAACCCATTGCTACTATTTAGAGTCTATCAACATTTTGCAGTCTAGGATTGGGAGGAGGGGTGGTGGTGGTTGGGGTTTTTTTCCTTCTTCTCCATGGAACAGTGTTGGTTTGGTTGGTTTTGTTTGTTTGTTTGTTAAGCACTGTTCACAGAAATAGAGCCTGTTCAGATATTTTAATGGGGTAGTTTCAAGCAGAAGCACTTTCAGCAGTCTCCATTCTTTCAGCCATCATGATCCTCAATCCTTAAGGAGTAGGCTGAGCAGGTAAATTGCAAGCGCTAAGGCCATAGCCAGCAGACTTGCAAGTAAAGCACTGCAAGAGGAAAGTTATCCTCTACTGTAATATTATGAGGTGAAACTGGCATATAATCACACAGGCAGCACGGTTCAAAGGTAGTGCCTTTTTGGTGGAGAGATCCACCAGTCACCTGCAAAATCTGAGAACTAACAGAGGATTGAGGGAAAAGACAGGTCATTTTTTCTGCTCTAGTAGCTTTTAGGTTTTGCTGCCACTGACTGAAGGACATTGTCAAAAAAATAGGTTTAAAGGAAATGAATGTCACATCAAATCAATTATAACTATTGGATTTAACAACAGAAAAAAAAAGTATTTGTCTGTAAAAAGTATTCATGGTGTTTTTTTTAAAAAAATAAGTTCTATTCTATAGAGAAATGTTTTGGCAAGGTTCATTACTAAACCTTTTTTAGCAGAAACAGGAAGAGTAACCCCATGCAAGTCATAGTTTCACGGACACTGGAAACCAATGTAAGCCAACACTACTGCCCAAAATTTCACTGGCTACAGAGGTTTTGTAACTATCTCATACCAGCAGCACTCCCCAAACAAAAATAAGGAAAGCAACAAACAAGAAAGTGAAATCTTCCAACACCCCCTCCCTCCCCTTGCAATGGTGTCTGTTAGAAAGCTATCTCGTTTGGAGGATGTAACAAATACCTGGAGAATTCTGCAGATTCAGAAAGCTTCTGTGCAACAATGTCTCAAATTCCACATCTCAACTATACCAGAGCAATCTGAAATAGTTTCACAGACTTCAATGAGATTATTCTAGGTTTAGGTCAATATACCAGCCCCAGTCATGTTTTCACACAGCTAGGAGACAGGACTGAAAACTCTTTGGTGAATTAATCCCAGTAAGACCCCAAGACTACGTCTAAATTAATTTGAAAATTGTTATGGGTTTGTGTGGCGTGGTTTTCCTTGGTGGCAGGGGAGCGGGGCTGCAGAGGTGGCCCCTTTAAGAAGCTGCTGGAAAACTCCCCGGAGCCAAAATGTCAGACCCACCTCTGGGAGGGGAGTGACAGTGGTAGCGCCTCTGGGAGAACAGATTGAAGAAGGGGAACCAGCAGTGTGGGGGTTGGGAAACCTGAGAGGAACATGTCTGCCGATACCAAGGTCAGTGAAGGAGGAGGGGGAGGAGGGGCGCCTGAGGAGGCTGATGGCTCTGCAGCCCCTGGTGAGAAGGCAGGCTGTCCCCCTGCAGCCCAGGGAGGGGAGCTGGGAAGTGGAGGCCGCCCAAGATGGCCGTGACTCCATGGGAAAGCCCGCGCTAGAGCAGTGTGAGACTGGAGAGCAGCCCGCAGAAAGGACCCGCGCCAGGTAAGTTCGGGAAGAACTGAAGCCCGAGGAAAGGACCCGCGCCAGGGAANGAACCCTAATCCCCTGTTCCCCTGTGCTGCCGGAGGGAGGAGGGAGAGAGAACCAGGAATGGAGCTGAGCCGGGAAGGCGAGAGGGGTGGGGGCAGGTGTTCTGAGGTTTGGTTTTCCTTCCCAATATCCTTGTTTTTTATCTGATTTGTAGTAAATGAAATTGATTTTGTTTCTTGCCCAAGTTGAGCCTGTCTTTTGCCCGTGCCCGTAAGTGGGGAGTGATCCCTCCCAGTCCTTGTCTCGACCCACGAGCCTGCCTTTGGATTTTCTCCTCATCCCAACGTGGCCAGGCGCGGGGTTGGGGGGTGAGTGAGCAGCTGCGTGGTGCTTTGTTACCGGCTGGGCTGAGCTGACACCACAACAAAAATTCAATTTGTGTTCTTCTAGCTTCTGATGCTACTTCTGGTTTTATCCTATGGTCAACTTGCACTGTTTGCATAAGAAACATTAATGAGAAGCAGTCCACATGAACCTTCACCCCAGGTACCCAGTTTCTTCTGTATGCCTTCAGAACAGATTGTCATCTTGTTCCACATACATTCTGCAGATTGAGCAGGAACATTGGTTCAGCTGCTTTCTCTTCAGAAGACAGCAGAATCAAGAAATCAGCTATCCTCATTTTATTTTTGTCTTTTTACAGGCCTTTCCTTTGGCGGCTAGATAAACAAGTATACATGTCTAGTAAGAATGCATAAGGAAATGAATTTACAATTCTTTCTTAGAACATGGCACTAAATATATTACAGTAATTCTTTTAGTCCTTGGACACGAAATCATTAGATATGGGCTATTACTTGCATTATCACTACTTTACTAGATCATTATGAAAAATAAAAGTTCTAATCAGCATGCACATTTATGAAGTGCAGTAGTTTGAAACTACTGTAAGAGCCTAAGCATTAGCACTAACCAAAATGAGTAACTGGGGTTTTTTTTCTGAACCAAACAAGGTTAAAATAAAAATCATTTTTACACAAGAGATTATGACTGATGGTACATGGCTCAGACAGTGTTCACATCCAAAGAACTCACAATGACATTCATAGCAGAACATGTTGCTAGCAGAGAGACCAGTACACAGAAAAATATTACTACCACAATGAGTCTTGCAGAACTGATTGTATGATGCATAGCCACGATGAACTTTGTTATTTATCAGTGCTTATACAAAGCAATTACACAGAAAGTTAAAAATCTAGTAAGGTTCAGGGGTTGGGCTTTTTTGCTTTTTGGGGTTTTTTTTCTGTTGTCTGTGTAACTTTTTGATGGTAAAGACAGTGAACTTTTTTCCTGTACATCTGTCAGTGTTTGTATTCATTTATCCTTGTCTGTTTCTGATATCGATTGCCATACAGTTACCTTTTTCTCTTTCTTACTTGTTATGTCAATATTTTCATTTCTTTTTTATATCAGTTTTGGCATAATTTTATAATAATGGCCAAAATACAAATACAAATTTCTCCTCCACAGGGAATAGTGCACAATGAGATGGAACAAGCTGAAGCATATTCAGGGCTCCGTTGAAAAAAGAAAATGGGCGGGCAATAGTTACGAGTACATTTGTATGCTTTTAAAATATCTCTTGCCAATCTTCATCTGGAACAGCAGTTTCTACAAGGGGCCATGTGCAGAGAGAACAGACCTTTTTTTAGGTCTTTCTCTTGTGATTTCCTTCTAGACATTTCTCAGAACACGGGTATATAAGCATAGTTGTATCAAACTTGCACTGGAAATTAACACACTAAGCAGTCTCATGGCTAATGCTGAAGTGAACAATATCATCCCTATTTTATGAGTAAATATGCTTCTAAATGATGATAATTAAGAGTATATTGCAATCTTCAGACTACATTACACAATTCACAACATTCAAAATAAATCACTTGAGCTGTAACTGAATTTATGAATGCTCCAAGTCCATTCCAGTGCAAAGTCAAAGCTTTACCATCAGTTTGACTTTGCAATGAAATCACAAGTACTCATGAGGTCACTTATGCCTCAGCAGGGAAGCAGTAATCCCAAGTGAAACGCAGAAGTCTCTAAGCTACCTCCCAACCTTCACAGTCCCAGTTCTGGCAGTTGACGGTACTAGTATGGACCCAAAACCTGCAGAACGTGCAGGAGATATGCTCCAAGCTCAGCAGAAACAAGCATACAACCAACCAGACCTAATGCTTCTACTTAATGTGGATTTGACAACAGACTAAAATTTGGCATCCCAACCCTAGCTCTGAAACATAATTCTTAATGTGGCCTCAGACTCCAGCTACTTCTCTGTTTTCAAATGGGCAAAATCTGGACACGAAAAAAATCTGCAAGAAAAGCAAGCCTCAGATGCCTCACAGCCCTCAGCTGAGAGTACTCCAAGGTAGCTGTCACAATTCACAGAGGTAACCAACTGCCTGGGTTTATTTTTGGGTTTAAAGATCTTTAGTCACTGACAGGTGTTCTCAAAGCCCTTAACTACATCTCCCCAAATTCCAAAGCAATATGAAAAATTCATTGTTTATATTTAAGTGGCATAATACAAATATTTTTGATAAAAACTGATTGGAGCTTAAACTTTGGAAATTCCTCTTACAAAGCAAACTTCAAAGAACCAGCACTGTTTCTTTGCTTGCCCCATGCACCCCACTTTCAAAACTCAAGCTGACAGTTAACCTCTACAGAAATACCTCCCAAAGCACACTTTATTGTATAATAAGAAAAAATTAAATTAAAATTAGTCCATTCATTACCACATCGCTTCCTTCATAAACTGAATTGTGGGAAAAGCTTTCCTAGGAAGACGCAGTAGGCATGCTGCTAGGAATTGTGGAGCCACAAAACTTCACCTTAATAGGCACAAAACAGAGATGCCATGATGCAGTTACTCACCGGCAAATAACACTCCTCATCTCTTTCGACAGAGTATTGAACAGTCCCCAGAGGAAAGTATCTTTCTCCTTTACTCTCTTTTTATCTCTCAATTTAGACTTCTGTTTTCCCAAACATAATTTGCAGGTGCATCCATCCTAATCCCTGAAGAAGCTGAATATTGGGGTTTTTTTATTAACAATAAATGAAAAGATAATGGGTAACCATATTGGGTGTAGGTAGCCAGGTGCTGGTGGGAGGGCTGCAGGGGCAGCCTCTGTGAGGGAGAGGCCAGGGCTGTCCTGTGCCGGACCCAGCCGGTTCCAACCGGTTCTGCAGCAGCCCTGTGTGGGGCACAGCCGAGCCCCTCAGAGGAGCCAGTGCCCTGTGGAAGCCTACTTAAGAACAGGCCAAGGGCTGCCTGGCAGTGAGGGGTGAGGGACAGTGTGAGAATGAGCCCCGTGGGCAGAGGGAGGTGCTGCCAGCCCCTGGGGAGACCACTGCGGAGCAGGAATTTCCCTGCAGCCCATGAAGAGGCAACCACACCAGAGCAGGTATCCACACCATGGCCTGTGGAGCACCCCACCGACCTGAGCAGGTGGATACTCCCTGAAGGAACTGCAGCCTGTGGAAAGGATCCATGCTGGAGCAGGCTTTTCCTGAAGGACTGCAGCCTGGGAGGGAGCCCACACTGGAGCAAGGGAAAAGCATGAAGAGGGTAAGAGCAGAAGAGAGGAATTGTTAGAGACTGACCATGACTCCTATTTCCCTCCAACCCTGGCACCACTCACGGGGCCGAGTGTGTGGGACGAGGTAGAGGACTCAGTAATGATGGAGTGAAGTTGAGCCTGGGAAAAAAAGGGTGGGGGATTGGAGTTTTAATTTGTCTTTTTTTTTCTCACTATCCAAATCTTTTGTAATTCTAAATAAATTGAATTAATTTTTCTCAAGTCAAGTTTGTTTTGCCTGTGAAACTAATTGGTAAGTGATCTCCCCTCGAGGTCTTTACCTCTACCCACAAGCTTTTTCCCTTTCTCCCCCTGTCCTGTTGAGGACAGGGAGTGAGAGAGCAGCTGGGTGGGTGTCTGGCAGCCAGCCAAGGTAAAGCCACCACAGTAACACACACCAGAAACAGAGCCAACGCGAAGCCTGCCGTTTGTTTGTCTTCAATACTGGGATATTCCTCTGGTATCCAAAGCATTCAGCCTACTCAGTTGTGAGGAGAAGACATTAGACCGTTACCCCTTAGTTACACAGACAACAGACTCCCTTTTCTACACTTGCAAATTTTGATTTTACACCCTGTATTCCAGCTTCAGAATGGACTGGCTTTTTCCTTATGACTTTAAATGCTTCCAAAACTGCTGGTAAGATTAGGACCATGAAATCTTTATTTAAAAGTGGCAATAAAATTAGCTGTGTGTAGGTGTTCCTCTTATGTTCAGGTGAAATACATAAGAAAACACCTAAAAGTGTAAAATGTGATACTGGTTTTCAGAATTTACTGGAACTGCCCAAACTGTGTCTATCCCAGCTCAGCCCTAGTAGCAGTCACACCACGTGTTTGTTTACACAAAGAACAGGAGGAGAAAATTAAGCACATGGTAAGCTTTTTTTTTTTTTAAACTGCTATTCTAACAGTTTAAACTGAGCATATTGTAGATATAAAACCATTTCTAATATTCTTTCTCTGTATAGCCACCCGATTCAAACACAAGCATATTGTCCTTGTTCTTTTGTTTGAAGACTGTTTGTAGTTCTTGCTATTCTCTTCAGTACTTTACAGATCTCCTCAAATTTCTATAATTTAAATATTATTCTTTGCACCTTTAATAATAATGAAACCAGAATTCTGAGCAACATTTCTAGGTGTGCACTCACTTTTTCATTTTAAAATAAAAAATTCTTTCATTCAGACAGTATATTTGTCACAGCTTTTATTGGCAGCCATAGTTCTGTGCCTTTAAGTAGTATCATTTCCTTGATTTTCATGCAGGTGTTAAAAAATGAGGTTTTTAGAAATTAGAAGTACAATGCCAGTCAGGTTCATAATACCTGTAAGCCCTAATTCTATGTATATGAAAATACATGTTGTTTATAAATGTATTTTTTTTAACTGACTTTTTTTTTTGGTACATTAAGCAGTAGGAAAACTAACTCTTACTATTCGCACAAACAGTGGCAGGGATTTTCTTTTTTTGAGATGTGTAAGATTATAAATTATAGAGAATAGACTTGTCCACTTGTACTACTTTACCAACATGAAAAGAGGTAGAGCTATGTCACTAGTGAGGAAAGTATCTATTAAGTTGCCAGTTATGGTATCATCTACCTTAATAACATGTAGCAAATGCAAGCTCAAAAAGTGACAGATAACCTAAAGACATGTCACAGAACTGAAAGACAGAATAGTAATTAGAATGGCATAAAAGAACTTGGAGATGAAAATGAGGAGAGGGATAAAATCCCTTATATATATATATATACACATTAAAGATACTATAGATATCATATATGTGTAACAGACAAAACTAGAAAGGATCATAGATGATTTTGTAACCATTGCTTTGCCACTAGATAAGGAACCTGCCCTCTTATTTTTGCCATGGACAAAGACTTACCTTTCGGTTTCTCAGGCCACTTACTAGTAAAGATGGTGTTATTTCCATCCCCTCTGCAGCAAAGGAATGCAGAGGAACTAGACAGGCACTCCAAGTCCTCCATTTGCTCCTGGAGAAGTCTAGCCACATTCCACCATGGAAAAAGAAAATATTTCTAGATAGCACCACATATTGAAGACCTATGTATAATCATTTCTGGCTGGGAGCATGAGTCCTTTCTTTCCCTAGATCTGGCTTTGAGGTGGAAGAACTAAAGTAAACTGTTTTTCATATGAAAGGTGACAGTCATATGCATGTATTCACAGTAAGAGTGTCTGTTTTCAACGCTAACTTGAAGATTATGCAACATGCAAGTACATAAATACTATTATCTCTATTAACCTTATTATAATAGCATTTTTGAAAGGTGTGAATAACAGAAATAGAAACAATAACTTTCCTTTGCAGGAACTTTTTAATCGAAGAGGCAAGAATAATGGTCTGTCAGTGTTAGGTTTCAGCAGCCTCTAAGCTATATCTTTCTTTAGAAAATGTAATTGAAGTAGAATGAAATGTTGAGCTGACAAAAAGATCTGACATCCCTTTTTTAAGAGAGGACACAATTCAGCTGAAGGAAAAGATGACCACAAAATTTACTTTCTGCTGAAATTTATGTAATAGTCCCACTTGATTTTAAATTATTAGCATTTTAAAAACAATTTTATTTTTCTTAGCTTAAAACTAGTACTTTGAAAATTAGCTCCATGTTAAGTTGAATAATAGTGAGACAACAAGACAATTCCCATCCCTGCTACACATTCCTAATTGAACTGACAAAACTGTAATATTTAGGAGCAATAAGGAGAATATTGAATCTTACCTAGGTTTTATACAACATGCATTAGTTACAGTTAATAAAACAGATGCTACAGGGTTGGCCAAAGAGTGCAGAACACACTCAGCACTGAATGTTCCAGTCTTAAGTCTTTAACATT
>VYZV01008865.1:1839-12255 GCA_013401275.1 Pandion haliaetus
AATGTGGTACTTTTGTAGCATCATATAAATGTAGGACAACAGGATTACGTATTCTGGTTTGTTGCCTTTACGTAGACGGAAAGCATGCTCCTTTTTGCTACCTTGCATTTTTATTCCTTGTGCCTTCTCTCTGACTTGCACATCTACTTTAGTGAAGCATTTCAGGCCAATACAGAGTTTGCTGGCTAGTCAGTTACCAGTGGAAAGGTTGTTTTAAACATAGTTTCAGAGGGGGTTTCATGGGACCGAGGTTCATTCACAGTTACAGAAGGTGGCACTTGGTGAAACCGGACAGAGAAATCCTTAGCATGTCTAGACAACCAAAAAATTTCCTAAAGAGAAGAAGAAAATAGACCACTGATTTTCTATAGTAAATTTAGTATCAAACAGCACGTCCTCCCNATCAAACAGCAAGTCCTCCCCTCCCCAAGTTAAAATATGATCATTGACGTGCACTTATTTAATTTAACCTGTCTTCACATGGTGAATGTAATAGAGCTTTCTGAAAGATGGTTTATCATTAACCAACAACATTTAGTAAACAGGCTGTATTGTGTGGAATATCAAAGGCAGAAACATGTTTTCCCACTTGGAAGCTTGTGCACATATCCCACCATTGTGAATGGTAGTTGCATGCTCAAGGCATGTGGGGAAGAGCAGAGGAGATGCCTGTTAGTCCTCTTCATGATCATGCAGGTTCAAGTCATACTACTGGATATATGTGGGCAATGTGTTTGTCTTGAGGTAGCTGTGCACCAAGACAAGGGCCCATATTTCTGATACATGAATGATGAAAACATACTGTAATTAGTAGAAAGTGTTATGAAATAAAACAAAAAAATGCAGTCCTTCTCTTCTTCAGACATGGTAATTACTGGAATGCAATCCTAGGACNCAGAGTGGCACTCTGTTTAGAATAAGCTGAAGCAAAATGTTTGACCTACTTTGCTCCCCTAGTTTATCAGATTGCACCACCACTAATAGGGAAGTTAAATTTGAAGGAGAATTACTCAGCCACTTAAAAGGCTGTTTGTCATAGTGGTTGCAAGGTCTTACGATGCATTTTATTAGAATGAGAGTTTATATGCAATCTGACAAAGTATTAAAAGTGAGAACACAAACGTTTATCTAAATATGTTTCATAATACTCTTGTGCAATGTAAACATATCATATGGCCATGCTTTTAATTAAAGTGACCATTGCTAATTCCCCAATCCCATATATCCTTCCTCACTTAAAAATGCATGTCATTTTCATCTCACTGTAAAATCCATGATTCCCAAGAATTTTTCTATCCTGCAAGCATAGTCCATATGTCTTGACTGTTTAAGAGCAACATGTGGCAGGATGCATGAAGTTTCAATTAGATAAGGCAAGCATATTAATTATCTACAAGAAAAGTCTAAACTAGAGTGTGTGTCTGCTAATGTTCCATCTTGTTTTCTTTTTTTTTCCTCTCATTTTTCTTAGAATTTAATTCATTCTTGTATTTTCTTTTAATAAGAGAGTTACTGAAATTTCATTGCAGCAAATCAATTGTTTTTAATATGAAAAATATTTTTTCAATGAAATAGAAATTTTATGATGAAAATCCAGATTCTTGCTTTGTGGTTGAGGCTAAGACATTTGATTTTAATAAGACAAACTTCACAGTTATTTTTCAAATGCCATGTTATTCCTTGTCATATTTTTAATTGCTGTGTTTCTAGTAGACAATTTACGTAGGCTGCTTTGTTTTCTTCCTCCATTTAGAATAGTGAGATAAGAGCAGATACTTGAAGGAAGTCTGTAGCCAAGAATAAGATAAGGCTATTGTCATTTAACACTTTTATTATGTGGTAAAGTTTTTATCCCTTCCAGAAAGACTTGGTTAACTCCTAAAGAAGCAGTGGCCTATCTGAACAGGTCTGCTTCTGGTGATATTTGGAGCCTCTCTGAGATACATGGAAATACAAAAAACTTCTTATTATGCCTATATACAGTCCACAAGCTGTTGCAGAGTGCTGTCCTGTTCTTCTGCAATTTCAGTGGCCGCTTCATAGGCTCAGTCACCACAGGGGGATGCAGGGAGCTGTTTCAGTCCCAGCAAGATAGTTGTTGGATGAAGATCAGGTTAACAACCTAAAGTAGTTTTACTGGACCAAGAAAGTGGGGAAACACACCCATAGAGATGATGGCTTTATAGAGTGATAGATAGCAAGATAGAAAAAAACTACTAACTCAAAAAGACACGTGCTCCTTGTGTCCTGAGAGCTTAACTGACCATCTACTGAGAAATGCAATGCCTGTACTTCCTCGCTGTGCAATTGGATCCTGCCAATAGCCACATGTGCTGTAGTGCTGGGAGGAGTTTTACTATATAGGCAGGGGACATCTTGACTCCTGTGTAACTGCACAGCAAAAGGAATTAGTCATTTGTCATATATAACCCTGGAAATTTTTCAATTTACACTGTATTTGGTACAGGAATTGCCCAAGAAATAAGTCTGAGGTACATCTGTGTATGCACAGGCACAGGATCTAGCTCCAGGGTCTCCAGCAACCCTCCTGAAAGTATATGGGAATTTTCCTTCCTCCAATGGCTGCAGAAATAAGCTACTGTCACCATCCTATCTCACAGAAGTCAAGCCTCGGTGTGTTCACACTGCAGTTCATATCCTCCTGCCTCTTTGCCCTGCCTATTTTTGACTTCTACATGGCCACGGTATCAATGTGACATCTGATGTTTCTGGTCAAGCAACAGCTCTGGGCATAACAGCCCTCCCTAAAACACCACCTCTGACAGACAGCCCAAACAGCTCTCGCATGGTGACAAGGGCTCTGGCAAGCCTGAGCCCACAGACCTTCCCTCTCCCTTGCGGTGGAGATAAAACCAGATGAACCTCTCTGTGTACTAGCTCATGTTTTGTCTGATTTCATTCCTACACCTGCTGATATTTTTATCAGCTCGATGGATTCTTTATATAAGCTTAGCTGAAGCTTCAGTCCTTACACAACATTGCAGTAAAAAACAGTTCATTGACTGTGATTGTACAGGGATAAAAGAGATATTGCTACTGGGGCGATGCATGACCTTTTTATTCAGTTTGTGACTTAAAAAAAATATTGGCTTTTATAAAAACTGGCTTTAATTTTTACTTAAAGAGGGATCGGTGTGGCAAAGCTCACCTTTCTCTTCTAAATTTGAGGTGGGAAAGTCCCTTCATTGCTCTGCCTGGTTTTGGAGAGTCTTGATACTTTTATTTCAGTCCATGGCTGGCTACATGAGGACACAGAACAGAAGGAGGGATAGCTTTCACTAGTTTATCTGCTGGTGGTTTGGGTGTGTTTTTGCTTATACCGGAATAAAACATGTCTTACCTCAAGGCAGTTCAAGTTAAGGGTTGGAAACGATACAGATTTTTGACAGATAATCACATTTCTCAAACCTCCTACAGAAAACTATTGGAAATTTTATACGGGTAGATACCCTGCCTATTATCTATATTTGTTTGGTTCAAAGATTCTCTATCATGGGCAAGAGAGGAACGCTGGTATTTATCAAGATGACATTGACAATAACACAGATAAAATGGTATCTAGTGACTTTGTTTATGCATTGGGAATACAAATTCCTTGGATAGATTTCTGCTCTGTTGTATCCATTTTTCTTATTACGTGCTGTCATCGCAAAATACTGTACTGCTGCATCTCATTCAGATGGCAGAGTCACAGGAACTTTGAAGCTTGGCCTCTGGTTTCAGTATGGTTTTAATTGAATTTTTAGCTTTGGGACCCTGTTATATCAGCAGAATTTTACAAGAAACTTTTAACTATCTATTATGTGATTTTGTTGCCCGTTAGTGAATACAGCAAAATTAAATCCAAAGACGTGGAGAATGAATACAACAAATTAAATCCAAAGGCCCTGAAGACCTGCAGGCTGGTGCTGATGGTACAAAGCTCACACTGTTGGTACTCAAAGTAAAAGAGCTGTCCTGGGGTATAATAAGGAGCTACACACCGTGTTTTGGGGTGGCAGTCGTTTGAAAGGAAAGTTGTTCACTTACAGAGGAGGAGGAGAGAAAAAAAAGCCAGACTTCTGATACATTCTTAGTTTCTATGTATTTTACACATATTTAGTTGTGGTTACATATTGAATCTATCTGGAAGATTTATAAGATGACTAAAAATAAGGAGTAAAAAAAAAAATAATCTGCAATTACATTATTTAAAAAGGGTTTGAAATACTGTTAGCACTGGAAAGGTGGCATTTCCAGAAGACACAGTGATTTAGTATTTCTCTTAAAAAAGACTCTTATTGAGCGTCAGCTGCAATCTGGCTTCTCCAATGGAAATATTTTATTATAAAACATAATTATTTTCATTGTCAGATGAATTTATTTGGGTTCCACCAAAATATATTTGTTTGGAATATCACTGTTCAGTTATATTTGGACAATAGAAAATATTTAGACAGCACTTTTGAATGAAAAAAATTAATTTGAATGTGTTTATTATTAGATACCTCTATATCTATGTGACACAATTACGGCAGAGTTAATTTTTCAGACAAATAGGTAGAAATTGAAAAAAAACTAATCACTCCCTTTCATGCTAAATCTCCTTAATAACAGTGGTTTTTTCTTATTATTCTTACAGGCCCTCAAGCAAATCAGACTAGGATTCTGTCTGATCTGCATTTGTTTGTATTTAAGACATTAACCTGTCTAAGAAGTGAATATGATAGAGGATCGTATTTCAAAACTATGAATGTATTCCAGCTTTGTGAATCAAAGACCTTCTGACAGAGCTTTTACTTGTCAAAATAAAATATGTATTTTAACATTTCTATCTGCATACTCTGATGTATATCCTCTTCCAACCTGTATTTAAAATGTCAATTGCCTAACACAAATTGAGAACATCCATATAAAAATGACTTTGTCTACGTGTTTGGAATTGTTATGCAGTTTTTACTTTAAAAATGCATACATAGAAAGAGGACTTAACAGTTTTACTTTAGTGTTGGTATTAAAAATCACAAGTATTTCCTAAATCCTGAAAACTTCATGAATTCTTTTAACTGTAGCAAACTTTACTGCTCTGTTGACAAGTTCGTGTTTTATCAGCATTGCACTTCTCTTCTGTTTAGGGTTCTGTATAAGCACATTGTACAGTAGATAAATTTAACGGGGTGATCACAGGTCATGGATAGCCACACAACTATGTCACGATGCATTATATTCCAAAGACTTTGTGAAATAGTATTATGACTGCAAATTTTCTCAATTCCAGAAGATTGTTTTATCCAAACGACTGTTATTATCTTGAGTTAGTGTATTTCACGGTCTCGTGAGTATCTTGTATTCAACTACAGACCTTCGAGGAGATTCATCCCTGCTAAAGAAATATTCTGATGTCTCTTCCTTCAGAAGCCCACAGACATGTACACAGCAAACTGAGAAGAGAGGCATAGGAGAAAACTCACACCATTTTGAGTTAAATTCCAATGGCATTTTACTATTCATTTCAGCCAATCTGCAAATCTCACCCGTTTGGTGGAAAGAACAGTGTAGGCAAATTTAGCAGCAACAGCATTGGGGAGGATACTTTTTAAAGAAAAAAGTCCTTAAAATCCTAAAACACCTTGCCAGCACTTGAATAGTGAGGAATCAGATCCTTACTTCTCTGTATAAAACTTAACTTTTTACCAACCTGAAAGTGTATTTCTTGTTTGTCAAAATGACAGTAGTTGGGTCAGCTCTTTCTAACATGACAAAGCACAAAGGTATATAGTCTTCACTCGGAAAGCTGGCAATAGGCAGCATCAGACAGGAATTAGAATATTTCCCTGCACAAGGGGACTGGAGTGAAGGGGGTACCGTTAACCAGATCAGTATCTTCTCACCCATCTAATGCTGACAGCAAGCCTGCTGCAGAGCGCCTCTGAGGGTGCCGCTTGGGGAATTCGCTGTTCCAATACACCGAAGAATATTTTTTTGTCAGGATAACGTGTTTTGTTTATTCACGAAAGAATATATTTGATCAAAGATCTCGGGGCTTATCTGTCTCTATTTCTGTCATTGATTATACGATGTCTGTATTTTCTAGGTCACTTACATATTATGCTTATATATGAGCATGTCAAAGAAATGTATTCACTAATGTATGTTTAATGTGAATGCATCTGAACTATTATTCAGACAATGAATCTTCCTTACTCCTTAATATGCTCACTCAACTACGTTTGAAAATTAACATTTCTTATTTTGATATTATCCATAGTCCTGAATAGTCTCAGCAGATATAATAAGTTTAAAAAACCATAACATTTACATTTAAGCCTTATACTCTGATGCATGTTTTTCACTAATTAAGCCATTTTAGTTGTTTTGTATCCCAAGATGCTCTGTATTCATCATTTATATGCTCTATTTAACTCTTTTCAGGCAGAAGACAATATGAATATATACAAGCAAGCTCCTGCATATGTTACTCCAGTGAATTGCTCATTGTTTGATGAATGTGCTAGCTGGAAAGCGATTATTGTAACTCAATAGAAAATTCTTGTTCTCTTGTTTAATAAAAAAATTGCACATTTTCCAGGACATGGTGTTCCTAAAAGTGACAGACTGACTCTATATGAAATAGAAAATACATACTGAAATTCCCATTTTTTTTTTTTTAAAAAAAGAGGTATTCAAAATTGTCATGGGGCTAATATTTATGATACACTGTGAAATATTGTAACGCTCCTAAACGACAGACCCTGTAAAAACACTGATGTTGTCTCTCTATTGTCTCCACAGAATTTCTGAAGGCATTTATATTTTGGAAACCTCTTTTACCAAAAATATTTGACCCTGAAATGTGCAATTCATATCCCAACAAACTGATATGGTAAGTAGATATTATTTCTTCTGCATAATTCAGTAAGATTAAATTAAAGAATTTTTATTGGAGTTATCCGGATGTTTCAAACAAACAGAGTGTTCCTATAGGAATTTTTTCCTTTCATACCTGGAGAACAGAACATTACTGACATTCAGAACTGTAATGATTTTAGCAATGGCTAACTATCTCTGGCAACCAATGTTTGCCCTAATTCTTCATAAAGTGAATAACATGTTTAATGCTCAAGAGGTTTGAATGCCTTATTCTCAAGAAAATGGTATATACATCCTTAATATAGATTTGAAAATCTCAGTCTACCTATGTAATAATGCACAGTTTCACCGTGGATGGAACATAATATTAAGTGAGTATAATGTAATCTCCAAACCTTTGGCTTTTCTTTTTATTGAGATAGTTATCTGCAATTGTTTTTTCTGGCCTGGGCTTCTTGTGGCTAGATGGACAAACTTCGAGTTCTCTCGGTACTTAAACTTGATAACTAAGAACCAGATAAGTCTGAAAAGGGGCAAGAGAAGAGTTTGTGGTGCTTATGGAAACCATGGACTTTTATGCTATAATATTTTGAGATATATATTTTAAAAATCCAAAGTCATGCGAGAGTAAACTCCATTCAGTAATGCATTATAAGTATTTGTACCATCCTCTGAGTATAGAACATGTGTTGGCTTTTTTGTGTGTGTTCAGTAACATGAGATGTTACATAGTGCTTATGATACTACATTGATTTTTAGCCTGACGGACATTTCCTGAAGTCAGTAGTATTAAATTTAGAGATGATATATATGCAGTATGACTGATTTGAGTATTGAGAAGTTTTAAATGGAGGAGAAATAAATCAAGTGGAACATTCAAGTTTGGTTTTCTTTTGAACTACAGACTGGTTTAGGCTGTGTGCAAAACTATGCACACTCCCCTTTCCCTATACCATATGAGGTGAAAATCTTATCGTTATACAGTTTATTGCACTGAAAATAATAGTTATAATTAGATTTCTGTTTCCATTAAAGCCTATCCTAAAGCTCCTGTTAGAAACAACTAGATAGATTTATTTTACTAAAAGGGCAGCACAAGAAATAAATCCAGTAAAATATGATTCAATGCCCATAAGCAGGTGGGTGAGAACCATAAAACACCATTATTTAAAAATATTTATTGAAAATGGATATTTAGAAGGAAGAACCCTGTGGCTGGAACAGAAATTAAAATCATTCCCAAAGCAAGCACAGACATGAAACTTCAAAAGACAAATTTGAGACTGGCTAGAAAAGGGAGCAAAAAAAGTTTCTGTTTGGAGCAAGTAATTATCTTTTAGGATTTTACCCTACATTGTACCAATGCACCACTACCGAGTTTAGCTTAGAGCACAAGTCCTTCATTCATTACTAAACTCTTTCTGTTTCTTTACATGAATTACATATTCAGAGACAACACCATGCAATGGCAATCTTTTTAATATATTGATTTACAACTTCACATTAATTTTCTAAACTTGGCAATCATTAATGAATCTGTTTCTGATTATTTTAAAGGAAATCTCTCTCTCTAATATTGTAAATAATATCAGATTAATCTACAGCCTGAAATTTGTGGTACAAATTCTGGAAGGATGATAGTTCTTTGGGAGAATTCAGCTTCAAACTATAGATAGGTCATTTATTGAAGAAGTCACAGAAGTAGGAGAAATTCTTTCCTCCTTTGGCATTTCTCCCTTTTTCCCTTCATGCATGTCATATTACCAATGTGCATTTTTTCCCAGCACCCAAATTTTGCCAGTATGTTAAAATGCATTCATCTTGCTGAGATTTGTTACATACTCAAGTATTATTGTAATTGACAGTTCAGGGTAGCACTGTCCCTTGAGTTTTGCATTTTATTTTCTGTTGAAATGTTTACTACCTTGTTCTGATAATCTCTGCCAGTGAGAACAGAATTAAAAAAAGCAGGGGCGACATCCTTATTTCAGAAACACTGCAAGGAAACCAACGATCAGGACAGACATTGAAGTAAGAATTATTCAGAACTGATTTGTGAGCAAATGCAAGAGCTGCCTTCCTTCCTGGATAACATTAGCCACTAAATGTAGGAAAGTCAAGTCTTCCATTTGCCTGGGAGAGCTCAAAGGGATTCATACAGGGAACCATAATTCCTAAATGAGATTCGTCATACAGATCAATAGTTTGGGTGAATTTTGACTGTGTTTAAAGCTCAGCACAGCACTGCACTTCAGGCTAGATGACCCCAACTGAGGATTTACCAGCTTAGCATTTGTTAGCATTCAGGTTTGAGACTTTGGGCTTTGTATGAAGCTTATTATATATTGCACTATGTTATACAAGTTGCATAATTTTTGATACATTTTAACTGATCCAAAAGGGGAAATACATTGGACATAAACAGATCAAATCATTTTGCCTGGGGAGGCATCCTCATGGCCTGATTTTTGAGTTACAATTTGTTAGGTACAGTGAATACAATGGTAGTGGGAGACAGCTGAAAAGGACTGGCTATTCCCAGGTGCTCAGTAAGGTTTCCATCCCTGGCCTCACTGTGTGTGAGAGATTTGAGCCTTATGTAAAACTGGGCCTTATGCAAGGACTTTGACTCTTCTGAGTTTACTGAAAGTCATTAGAGAAGGCTGCAGGTATTCTTCTGCTTTTTAAATTTTTTTATTCAAAATATTTAGAGCCTAACAAATGAATTCCAGAGAAGCAGCAACTGCTGAGAGCATCCTTATTTCACATCCTTATTTCATCCTTATTTTCATTCAACATCTTTAAGAACTGATGCTTTCCTGGATGGATTTGGCATTGTTGGCTTGCTTTCACTGTTATTTTCTGTTTCATCTACATTTTTCCTCTAGTTGTCATTGGTGTCAAAAGAGAAATAAGACAACTGATTCAAAGGTCAGAGACATCATTTCAGATTTGATGAGTCAGTGACAATAGAGCTGGGAGAAGTATCCCCTGGCAAATTTAAAAGTAGTGACAGTTTTGATGGTGAAATGGTTACTGGCAGCTGTGAAGGAAGCTTCTTCCTACATATTCCAGATAAATAATGAGCTAAAACTTCTATTGATGACATATGCAAAAGATTTAATTAGGGACAAGATTGGTCCTTAGTTTTCATACCCTGAAAAGTGATGAAAGTTTGAATATTACAGCTGCTGCTGTGAATGGGTCATGCTTACTAGGAGGTGGTAGGAAGCAGATCGCCAAGGACTGAATCTCACTTCTTGTATGATACAAAAGGATAGAGCCTTTCCCAAACATACCCCTTGTCTTGCCCAAATACATCCCTAGTGCAAGTGGTCCTGCACAACTGGGAGACAAGCTGCTACTTATATGGCACCAGTAACGTAATTTTTTTTCTCCCTGAAGCAAGGAAGAAACCAGAGAATAACAGTGAAATGTAAACCTATGTTAATAAGGACAAGACATTTAAATGATGACACCACTATTAATTGTATTCCTCCTCAAACTGAAGATACATCTTAAAATGAAGGTAATGAGCGGTATTAG
>VYZV01008865.1:12351-27992 GCA_013401275.1 Pandion haliaetus
CTAAAGAAGGAATCAACATTAAAATGCATTTCTTACAAGGAAAACCACTGACTGTTACCCGCTTTGATTTACATTAGAATTTCGCCAAAAATAGCCACATCAAATTTCTTTCCTGTTGACTCAAATGTAGAGTCTAAACCAAAGAGGGAATCTTTGATGATATTAAGAAAAGCTTTCCTGCTTTATGCTTTGATTCTTGCCTAGAGTAGGAAACTGGTCACGGAAAAAGTAGGTCACTGAAATAATTGCTGTACTGAAAATAATATAGCCTGACAGTTCTGGGGTTGGGCTACTGTATGTCCATCGGGTTGTAGCAGGTTTGGAGTCTGTGTATTAACATAAAGATGGAAGCTTCTAGTGTTTAACATTAATTGTGTACTTGTGCCTAATCTCCTTTAACAGGTGCTTTCTTGTCAGCTAGATGAGATTTATTTTCATTTTCAAAACTACCTGCCAAATATATTTTAAAAAAAAAGTAAAATAATTTATAATTGTTCTTGCAAGTACTACATTTTTATTTTACCAGATTCTGTGTGTATATATGTTTCCTTTCCGATCTCTTTGCTCCTGTTGTCCAGCTTTGTCCAGTTACTTAGCGCTTAATTCCCCTAAATTTTGCACAAACTTTTAAGAAGATGGGTTTCTTCTTTTAGTAACATTGCAATTCACTGATATAACAGAGGTTTACATTGAATAGAAAAAAAAAAAAAGATAAAGGCAGGGGAAGGTGGAAAAGGGGATCCAAAGGACAACTGAAGGTCAGATTGGAAAGTCTTTTATTTTGCATTAATTCTCAACTATTGCCTTATCTTATATACATGGTGTATCATGGGAGAAAGATTTGACTGTGTGAAATACATTTTCCTGCGTTTTGTGATCTCATGTCAAATATATGCCATATATTAAAAAAACAAACAAAAAAAATCATAACTCAAAGGAATTTTTTAAACTTATGAGTAAATATACTCCTTTCTAAATCATTTACATACAGCGAACTAAAGGTAAGAATAAGGTTATGCTTTCCAGTAAAGATACATAAATCAACAGAGGAAAAAGTCTCTACAAAACACAGGAATGAGCTCCAAATCATAGGTTTTACTGAGGACGATATTAGAAAAATGAAACATGATTGTAGTTTTAGAGACAATACTATTGCTTTTTATGTTTCACAATTCTATTTTTAGACAGCCAAAAGCTCTAGTGTGTTAAAAAGCCATTCTTCATGAATTATACATTTGTTCTTTTTCATTTGGCTACAGTGCCTTTGTCATATGAGTCCTCAAGATACTGAAGATGTATGTATGGTATGTCAAGATTTTTTGTTGGCAGTATGCACAGTTGTCTGTTCATGCTTTTTGACTTGTTTTGTATATTTATATGTTGACTAGATTATACACCTCTTTTGTGACTGATTTTTTTTTTTTTTATTTTATTCTTGTATTTTCAGATAGATCTAGTGCATTGCTTCTGCCTAAACTTTTTTTAAATTAAGAGTTTAGGTATCAAATTTTAAAAATATCCCCTTTAATTTTTAAGGAATAGTAGGACAAAAGTGTTCTTCACTTAGCCTCCTGGCTGCCCTTACACCTTACAGAGAGGTAAGAGAAACTGCTCAGTTTGTTGTCAATGTTGGACTAAACATTCTGGGCACCTCTTGGCCAGATCATGTTGTAAAATATTTTAGGCAACCATCTTAACTCTCGCTTTCATGAACAAGAATACAGCCTGCTTATGCATGTTGGGAAGAATTTCTTTTCCGCTTGGTGGTTTGGCATTCCACTTGGTATTTTTGAGATTGTATTACCAAAGTTGTACATAAGTTTCATGGTATGAAGATGTACACTGTAACCCTCAGCTGTCCAACAGCAAGCCAATACTTTCTTCTGCCAGTCATAAACCCCTCACCAAACTATCCTCTATGCTAATGAGACATTTGGTATTTTAAAAAAAAAGCAAAGCCAGATCCAAGTAACCGCCAAGACTGCGTAAGTAATCTAATTCTTATTATGGTGCTATTTAATTGGTGGCATAATTCAGCTTGAAAGGATGGCTCTGCAGTGGTTAGCAATATAATCTAGGGTGTGGGCTCAATTTTATCTTTTACCAGGGATGACTTGTGTCACATTCGGTCAGTAATTTAGTTTCTCTCACTTCTCCATCTGTAAAATGAGAATGAATGCCCTATTTCATGAAAACATTCTGAAGGTAAATAGATCAACTTTTGTGAAGCATTCAGGCACCCTCCTCATGGAATTCAGATAATAATCTATCAGAGATCAATGAATTGCAGAAAAAAAGACATTTTCTGCCATTGAGAAGACAAATGAGCATATTTGTTTTTCATTTTCATAAGAACATTTACTTTATCCTTGAAGGAAAGGCACCATCTTACTCAAAGTGCTTCCCCTGACCTCTGCTTCCTTTTCTTCTTAGCTATTTCCATCATCTCAGATGCCAAAGATTCCTTTTCACAGTCCTTCATAGTCACTTGTCATCTGTAACCCTAGGTATTTTGTCTCTGCCTTTCTCTGCCCTGGAAAAGCTACAGAGTAAAAATTAAGCAGTTTTCCTGCTTTCCAAAAGCTCAGTTCATTCACAGTAGTCAAAAGAAGTGAAATTCCTCTTAGATTGGGGTTTTTCTTTTATTTAGTAGACAAAATAATACTTCAACATCTTATATTAGCTGCAGTATCTAACCTTATGGTTCACCACCATACATGTTTGCAGATCCAAATCTGCAGAACTTACTCAAACTGAACACCTACTGGAATGAATACTTATCTTGATTAAAACTGCAGTTTCTGGTTTTGTGTATTTTAAATTTTAAGTCTTTACCATGGTCTTCTGTGGTATGACTTAAGTTTAAATCATGGGAGTTTGTATGGTATGAATATGAGTGATATTCAATGAAATGAATTAATACATGTTAATGGTCAAATAGCTGATGGAGGAAATTTACCCATGTTACAGTACTTCTGGTTTTCTTCTGTCAAAATACCTCTCTGATTCATGGCAATTATGAAGACTCTGGAGTTGTAAATTGTTATTATTTTGCCACATTTGTCTTAGCTTGCTTCTTTTTAATTCTGTGGTTATTTTAATTATCTAGACTTCTTTTTTTTTTTTTTTTTTTTTTTTTTTTTCCTCATTTTTTTTGTACCATACTTTCGTTTGTATTTATATTTGCCATACTGCTAAAATCTGGAGTAGAATTACTTTGGCTCTTGCATGACCTTTAGAAGGAAAACTAGCTGAAGTGGAGGGCAGCCATTTCCCTGCTGCCTGGGGGCAGACAGCGGGGCTGTGGGGGGGGCTACAGGTTACCTCTCCACTCCAGGGCAGGGAACTTGTGCGTGTGTGGGTCACAGGAGCAGGAGATGCTGTATTCTTCTTCCTGGCCCTAAGCACCATGGGGGCTGCACCACAGCCTGAGCTTGAAATGCAAAATTAAGCATAATATTGCCAAGTGCATCTGTTACCTGCATGTGAACACCAGTACAGGGTGTACCACGGAGCCTGTGGGATGTGGGAGAAGGACCTTCCACCTTCCCCAGCCACAGGGATCCCTAAGGACTGCTAAAATTATATTACTGCTACTAATTAGTAGAAAGAAAATCTATACATGTTTATACACCAGGAGAATAAATGTAAAAGGACAAATGACTCAAGTAGATGGGTGGAGGTTCTTTCAGCTGCTTACTTTACTGAGAAATTTAAAATTATAAAGAACATTAGGAAATTGTGACCCTGATCTATCTTTATTTTCTTTGTAATTAATTGAAGATAATTTTAAAATGTGTTGAGTTACTTATAGCAGTTTTTAAAATGACAGAAGTTCTGTAATTAAAAAGGTGATAACAGGGCAAAGTATAATGATATTTTAGAATGTACTTGTGGCAAATACTAGTAGGACAGAGCTGGTCTAAATACAGGAACTAATGTAGGAAGTTTCTGTGCTCTAGGTCAATGACATTATTGCACTGCAGAGTTCATAAAAATAAATCAATTTTACCTCTTTCAAATCATCAGCTTATATCGTTTGTGTTTATACTACATAGTTCAAGATTTGACTTCTTGTTTTGACTTTTAAAACAATGTTATCTTTATTCAATTTTTTTAGACATGTTCACCCAGTTAGAATTTCCCTTAAACTGAAATTTTGAGTGGCGATGATGACTTGTGAACAAGCACCAGAGCTCAATTTTTGCTTTATAAACTATGCATCTCCCTCTGTGTATGGGCTAAAATACGGGCGAAAGGAAAAAAAAAAAAGTACAAAAATAAGCTGAATATGTCTTTTTCTTACATTGGGAAAGTGACCTGCAAAGCCTTCCAACCTGTAGCAGGATTATGATAACATAAGTTAAGTCTTTTCTTTCTCATGTACTTTATTTCAAAATATTTAAAGCATTCAACTCAAAAAGCTAATTAAAAAAAAAAATCAGTGTGTTGTATTTTATCAGTAATTTGGATGGGTGAGAAATGAAAGCTAGATAGTATGTGGATAATGCTAAGATAATTAAATAAATGAGCTAGACAATATTTCCGTTAAGTGGGAGACAAAGCTTTGGAGTCAGAAAAATGATGAATACTACAATACACTACTGACTGCTTTTTATCTCAGTGCCTATGATTTCGTTTTCTTCCAAGTCCTACCACTTGACACCATAATTAACTTTGTAAGTATTTATAGGGTATTTTTAGCCAAAATAGAAAACACTATATCCCTTTTCTACCACAGATCTGTGGAAGTAAAGGGTCACATGGCTTTCACAGCAATGTTCAAGCAGCAGTACCAGAAAATGTTTCCAAAAAACAAACCGTTCCCCAGGCCCATCACTAAATTTGTCCAACGACTGGTCTGTTTGCAGCATTACCGTTGCAGATCAAGGGTCAGCACAACAGCAGGAAGAAACCTGTCATTTGAAAAAGGACTCAAAAGGGTAGAGAAGGTGAAGCCATGTCGAGGGAGGTGAGTGGGAACGACTGCATTCTGAGATGCTGCAATGCGGGGTGGTGAAGATAATCCTTTCTGATGTGGTGGCTGGGGGCTGAGGGAAGCTGTGGCCTCTTGAGGAGGGAAGGACTGCCATCTTCCATGACAGTATATGTGCGAAGCTGTCTGAAAACAGCCCTGAAGAAGAAAAGAAAAACTGAGGGTTCCATTCACCCCTGCAGTTATGTTTTTAAGTACCTATATTCAAACAGTTATGTGAGAACTAGACACTTTAAGGGACAGCCGTGTTGGTGCTGGGTTTCCTACAGATTCATGTCAGTCCCACTACCAGACAAACATAGAGGATCTAGCATTTTTTAAAAATGATACAGTTATCTGTACTATGCGGGACTGAAGAGGCTGCAATAGTGAAAGAGCAGTGTGGGAAGGCATATGTACATTAACACTGCAGGAACACTAGTCTCCAAGACAGACTCAAAAAACATGTGCAATGAGTTGGCCGTAGCAGCTGAGAAAGACTGACAGTGTTAGTGCGTTGCTGCCTCTAACAAATGATACCAAGTATAACAGCAGTTGTAAAGATCATCCCCAAGGTCATCTTTAGACAGCTTAGAGTTGTTTACATTTTAATTTAGTAGCTCATGCAGGTTTTAGTAGCCGGGTTGCTGGAGCACACACAATACTGCATTAAGTCTCTTTAGCTCTAGAAGGCCATTCTTTTCTTCAGTAGGTAAATGGGACAATGAGACAGCAAAATTCCTCTTTTCTTTTTTTTTTTTAATTTGGGAAAAGATGTCACAGAAATTTCAAACCACTGAACGTGGTTTGTTGACTGTCAGCTTTATAATGCAGACTGGTATTCTATACTACTTAAAAACAAAAATAAAATTAAACAGGAACACTAGCCTTGTGCTGGGGATGGTATGTTAAAGTTAACTTTTAAGAAACCAAAAAGTTTGGCTTGACTTAGATCTCTTTTTCATTTATCTTTGCTATGGAGGGACCTAAGAACAAAACTTCTTTAGTATCATTCTAAAGAATGCAGCAAATACTGTGAAAAAGCACATGCTATGTAGTTTCACTAATAATTTTAGAGTGCAGTCTTGACCAAAGTGTTACTGCAATTTCCTGTGTGTGCCTTACAAAGAGGAGGAGATGTGCTATACCAACCTATTCAGGCAAGTTTGTATTCTTGCCAGTATGGTAAGGAGGGAGTAAATCCACCTTACTGAGCTTCATGGGGATGAAGCTGAAGGAAATGCCAGTCATGTCTCCATGCATTCAACCCAGAATTGCTTGCATGGTGCACAGTGAGTTTCTCTTAACCCTGCAATATGCTGGGACTGTGCAAATATTGCCCCTCTGTCATCGCAATCAAATAATCCAAGACTGAAAAAGCAATTTGCAATTAGACTTTCAAAGTAACCCGGAAGGTTTTAGACACTATCTGGAAACCTCTTTGAAAGTTTTCCTAACTAAGGTTTAAAAAAAACCAAAAAAAGTCAACATCATTTAAAAGCAAAGCCATTAAGAAATGGGTCAGTTATTTTGGTAGCATTACTTATGTGATGTCCCAAGTGCATTGAAGAGGTATTTTATCTCACAGAGTTTCTGGAAAAAGAAATGTACAAGTCATTGGAGAAGATAAGGATTTTTTTGCTAGGAAAGAAGAGAAATTAGGAGGGTGATTCACAAAATAGTCCGAATATAGGTTTCTAAGACCATAGTAAATATAAAGCTGCAGGATTCATTGACAAAGATACAAGGACATGGTTCCCTTTCATTTTACAAACATGTTATCTGTAATGCCAGCATGATTCCTAGCTGAAAGTCAATGTTCTTTTCTTGGCCAAAGATTATAATAATGGTTGTTGTGGAATGATCGATGCATTGCGTTCTGGCATGTACTGAGAACACCAAAATTAGCTTCCATTTAAATGAAATTGAGTTGCGGAACTGCAATACTTACAACAGGCAGGTTAGGTGGATGCTTGCTACGGTATTTGTTGCTCTGTCTCTCTGCATGAAACTGATCAGCTACGTTGAATTTACAGCAGACATCTCCCTTCTCATGCTTTGCTGGTTAGCCTGGAATGTGGAAATAATTTGTAGAAGTAGGCGCGGCATCTTTTATACTAAAATTATTTACCCATCTACTAGGACCTTAGGGAAGATCAGTAAAACAGAGGACACAGAAATAAACCAAATTAAGTAAGTCGAAGACTAGACATGAATTGCATAAAGTACATGCACTTATATTTACATTGCAGAAAAGTCTCAGGTTAGTCCTCATTGTTTTAAGCGGTGAGTGAAAATGGCAACACTCAAAATGATGAATTCTCAATGACTTTAGGTACAGGACTATATTATTTTCTCTCATTACCAAACAAACAAAAAACAGCAAGAAAGGAGCATTTGATTAAGGCTTCTTGGCAAAGATCAAGAATAGGGGTTAGCATAGGGTATTCTTAAAGTTTAGGTTATGACCAGCAGTAGACTTGCCAAAAGGTTGAGGTGTGACTAAATAGACAAACTGGAAAAGCTCATTTCCCTCTGGTTAGAGGAACGAGCACTGGAGAGGATTGCTGCTGATGAGAGTCCACCAGGCAGGCACAGCCAGCCCTCTCCTACCCTGGCAGCAGCTCAGTGCCTCCCAGCTGCCAGTGCCCCCAGGAACTGCGGGTGGTTCTCACCGTCCTGCTGGCCTTGTGTGGGGATAGCTGTGTAATACTGCCTGAGCCAGGAACAAGGCTGATACTTTATGTTTTGATATTCTGGAGTTTTCTTTGAACCAAGAGCTCTAGAATATACATGCTCGGGATGGTTGTGATTGACATCAATAGCAGGGTCCTGGTACATTTAGACTTGTAAAATGACACAAGACACTAAGATTATGGCTTGCAAATGAAGAGAGAGATGGGGACTGGAAAATAGGGGTTTATCCTTCTGAAAGATTTTTAAATGTTTCTTGGTTGGTTTTGGTTTTTTAAAATCCCTGACTCCTGAAACCCATGAAGGAAGAGAGTGCAGATGCACTGTCTTTTAAACAGTTTTAAATAACGATATTAATATTATGAATGAGGGACTTTAAGAAGAAAAGAGGACAAAAAGCCAAACATTCATTTCCTCTTTCTTTCATCATTTTCCTGGAAGGCATTATGTCAGCTTTTCTTTGCCACGTTCTCACTTAATATCTCTGCTGGTGTGAGGGTCTCGGAAGTCAGCCTAGCCTTGCAGCATGTGGGAGAAGGGTGGACACAGAATTGGCATCGGGGCTCCATGTGCAGCACAACTACACAGCCTATCAGCTGCTTAGCTGATAGTGTGATAGACTAAAGTGTGTAACCGTGTGCCCCCAGGAACCAGGCAATTGCACAGCGCATGTTCATTAGGATCAGTTCCTCTGCCCGCATGGGGCTGGTGAGCATCTGCCGCTGTGCCAGAATGGGCAGTTGCAGCTTCCTCCAAAGAACCTCACGGTACAGCTTGTGTAGTCCATTGGACAAACTATTGTTGGTTCTGTAAAGTCAATTAAAAAGCAGAGGCAGGGGAGAACTGGTTGAGAGAGAATTTGATGCTTTTTTGGAGGGAAGGAGGCATCTAAGGAAGAGTTAAAAACCAAGTGCTTCCAAAGCTGTTAAACCAAGAGAAATGGGAAGCAGCTTGATAGTACATGGGGGATGGTTTATTACTACTTGCTAATTTAAGTTGATATTTAAATATCTTATCAGTATTGAAGGGGTTAAAAAAACATAATGGCCAGAGCATTCAAGCCTGCACAATTGCATGAAAACCCAGTAACAGTAACAAGAAACTGCTCTCAAGTGCCAAACCTGCAACTAGCTTAATTTGAAATGCTGGTTAGAAGCTATGGGTCTGCAGTTTGCATGCTGATTATCTGGGCGTCAGTGATTTTCTCTTATTCTGTGCTGTGATAATAGATAATAAAAGGGTTATTTTCTTAGTAATCTTTAAGTTCGGTTATTGGGATGCTGGAGGCGGACAGTTCTTGGAGGAAGTCTGTCAGCCCCAGAATTTGTTTCCCTGTTGGTTTGTCAAAGCTATTCTTTTGACCTTCAAGGTGCAGAACAGGGCTCATCTATTCACTCAAGGTTTTGCCTGAGGAGAGGAGACTGAGGGAAATCAAGCCTGTTCTTGGATCACAGTCTATTTGGCTTGACGTTGTCAGTAAGCATTATATATCACTGTAAATGTTTACTTAGCCTGTTGGTGAAGCACACTTTATAAGATGAAGGATATATAAAAGCCGTGTGGATATGTGTAAAGAGGGAGACAGTTAAATGGCACTAGGGCAGAACAAAGAAATGAAATATATTTTACTGTAATCTACCCCAATGCATCTGCACTGAGGTGGACACTGGCCGTTATTTTCCATGATTTTGAAGACTAAAATGTGTCTACTAAAATGGAAGACTGTAGGTGTTCACTACATTGCATTTTACGTGTGTATGAAAATATGTATTTCAATTTAAAATACAAGACTGAAAGTTGTGTGGTAGAAGCGATATTTACAGAAGGTTGATCTGCTCCTCCTTTGTATGTAGACTGCATAAAGTAAAAGCTGAATGTGAACATGAGGAAAACTCTAGAGCCAAGGGGTGGTGGGTCTCTCTTCTTCCAGGGTGTCCATGGTGTGCCACTGCTCACAGGCCATAGATCTCCTGAAACCTTTGCATGACGAGGCTGATTCCAGCTTTCTTGCACAGAAGTGTTCCAGTAGTGTTACAAAGAGGGCTATTGAGCCCCGGATCTATCAGTTAAGAAGCTTTTGGCAATGTTATGTAGGATAAAAAGAGGTCTGCCCATGAGTAAGTCCATTTACTTGCATTGATGAGCATTCACTTTTTTAAAGTTTGAAACAAGTAGCTTTTACAGATGTGGTAGGTGGTCATGTTTCTAATTCTCGAATTATCTTCAAATTTCAAGCTGCCTGGAATGTTTTGCCTGAAAACTTCTTGCCAACAAAAGTTGGAGTTAAAATCAAAACCAGAAGTTTTGTCTGGTAAAAGCAGTAATTCATTGTTTTAGATGGGAATTTTCTTTTAATTGTAACTTTTGTTCTGTTTCTGTTTGGAAATGAAATAGCAAACAGCTAGATCAAAATGAACCAAAAATTTCCTAGGAAAAAAATAAAATTAAAAAAATACTCCCATTTTTGAGCAGGAGAAGGAGTTGTGTTTTATAAATTTTTTATAAATCTGAAAGGGAGGTATTGTGGAATTAAAGAAAACTAGTTCTTTCTCTGTTTTTACAAAATACATTTTAAAAGTATCTTCTTATTCCATGGTCTTTTCACTGATATATGCAGAGCAAAGGCAATATAGATCCATTGCTGTGCTTCACCCAGAGCAGCGAGCCACCCTGAGCTCAGCACAACGGGTATAAAATCTTACTGAATCGGAATGGCGATATCTTACGCCATCTTTGTACAGGTGCCTATATAACACAGCATTGTGTTGTATTAGAAAAGGATTTCCGCAGTCACTGTGGCACATGAGAAACCTCTGTCTTGTCCCATCCAAGTCAAAGCGGTTACAGCTGTGTGATTGCAGCTAGCACGAAGTGATGCAAATGCTGCTTTCCATTTTCTATCACTCAGTGTAAAAATGGAGCACGGCTGGATCAGACTACTGGCTAGACCATCTGACTGTGGATTTAGGGAATGAGAGAGATTTTGTGAGTTTGGGTGGGGTTTTTTAATAATTCCTAGAGGCTATAAAAATCGGCTTAAATGTCAAATTTCTGAGAAATTATTTCTGTGAATAAATCTGATCAATATAAACTTTGCACCCATACCCCATCCAACACACTTGGTGAAAAACCTCATCTCTGAATATGCCTTCAAATGTTCTGAAAGTGCAGATCTGAACACCCCAATTATTGCTAACATAATGTTGCTTAAAAAATAATAATTTGCCATGAAATTCTGTAGGAAATGTGTTAGGAAAGGAATTAGGAAATACAGTGAGTAAGAAATAGATTAGCTTAAGCTATTATAACCAACCTAAATTTTTTAAATGGCTGTCCAGTTTATCTCTCCTGCAGCTGTATCAGACCTTGTAATGGGATTAGGCTCTTCCCTAAAAAGCAAAAAAAAAAAAATTTTTTTCACAGCCATAGGTTTCTGGCAGGGAATAGTATTCCAGTTAGCCCCTCGCAAAGAGATGATGCACTTTAATAAAGCAAAGAGGGGGCACCTATAAGGACTGAGTCAGAGTGTGAACTCATTTCAACATGATGGGGAGTGGTACACAGTGTCTCCATTGCACAACGGGCTGGTCCTCACTTTGTTTGGATACAAATGCTGTTACTGGAATAACTTTATGGCTCAGTACGGCTGGATGAATGCTACAGAAATCCTGTCCCTTCACAAAAAGGGGAGAAGGAATTCACCATTTAAAAAAATAAATAAACGTTATGCTTTGCGAGCTCTGACCTGAATAAGTATATAAACTGACCACAAGCACCCAGTAAACTGCAAGTTTTAGGATAGCCCCAAAAGGATGCAAGTCCTGAAGTTCAGCTTTTCAGTGGTCTCAGCTGTTAAATGACTGCTACACTCTTTCTGTAAATTTGCCCAGTAAATGGAGTATCCTGATTATAGAGAATCCTGACACAGCTGGCACCCAGAATTGGTGAATGAAAAATCTACTAATAATAATAATGAAAAAGCAGAAAGAGGGATAGGCTCTGTGACAAAGCAACAGTTGCTGAAGTTGTTATCTCCAGGCACACATGCCCTGTCTAGCAAGTGGGAATATATCAGAGATTCAGTTAACTTGATCTAGTAAGTGATTTATTTCTTTGAGAAAGTCACCTCAATACATCTATGATTGCTAGCAGTACCATGGTTTGCATCCTGGAAGCACAGAAAGCATTCAGCACTCAGTGGATACGCAGCATGCGCCTTTAGTGAATGCAGCGGTTTTTCCTGTACTTCCGAAGGCATCTGCCAGGGTCGCATGCAGAGCACTGAGAACAGTACTGTCATTGCTCTTAGTGATTTATTTTGCTCCTGATTTAAGCGGGATTATGAATTGAGGTTAAATTGTACATCTCTCTAATCTCTATTGTGGGTAGTTTCAGGACAGATATGCATGTGTCAGGAATTCTTAGTGGAGTCCCTGTTTAGCATGGATGAGAGCAGAGGGGGCTGCCCCACACGACCTGCTCCAAAGACAAATTAAGAAGTGTTGAGTGGGCTTGTGCCCTGGGATGACCTGGGTCATCCTCTGTAGGTGTGGCACAGTTTTTCCTGCCAGGCCAGCATGTCTCTGGGAGGCTGTCCTAAAGCATGATCAGCAAAAGCCATGGAGTTGTGCTATTTTTCCGTGTTTCTGCCCCAAGTTTAAGCAGGATATGAAGCAAATGCCTATAAATAAGAAAAAGGGTTGTAATCCCTATATTACAATTCTTTAAATATATATTAATAAATTATATATATAAATACATATGTGTGTATAATTCTGTACGTATGTTTGCATGTATATATGCACACACGCACAAATGCGTGTATGTGTGGCTGCTGTTATGGTCACTCTGATTCCATGTATAACATCTACTGAGTGTCACAGCCTGGCTGTCAGGAGCTGGTGTGACTGACATGACCCTTTGTGGAAGAAGTTAGAGTGTGACTGGGGCAGATGATTTCATGGGGCAAGGCAGCACGAGGTGGCACTGGACTATAGCAAAAGAGGCTACAACATAATCATCTATTACTCTTGCTCCTCTGCGTTAAGTGTTGAAACCTGGCATAGAATGTGCTTTGAAAGTTCTTTTGTTTTTGTTGAGTACAGCAGTATGCAGGGTCTTATGCATTAAGCATGACAATCTGGTTTTCAAATAGATGCTGTCCTGGATTTGTAAGTCCCAGTCATCCTTTCTCCCCACACACATGTAGAAAACACTGCTTTGGAGTAAGGTAGACCCTACTGATCTACGGTTTATCTTTTTATTTTTTTTTTTCTTTCTTTCTTTTTTTCTTGTCATCTGGCTGATTCTTGTGTAAAATAGGTGTATTGAGTGAATGTGATGCTGACCATGCCCCAGGTCATCTAGAGGAAGCATGTATTTGCTAAGACATGAAACTATAACTTCCATGAGCAACATTTGCATTGGGGAGTGCATTACTTCTAGTAGAAAAAGGACTGTTAACATAGGTTTCCACATCTCCTAGGGGTTCATTTTATGACCTGTCTTTCTACAAGCTAAGAAGTGTTTGTCTTGTGTCCACGTATGATTTTAAGTGGAAAAAAAAAAGCATACTCTGTACTCTACTACAGCCATATTAACAGAAACACAGACACAAGTCTTTATTGAGCTACAGTGAGCTGTTCAGCACAAAATTGAACTTGAGCCAACTCCACCTCTCAACACTGTCTTAGAAACAGCTCAGATCCCGTTTTACATTTCCCTGTTAGACTTGTGTTGGGATTACACAGGCCTAAAAACAAATGGAAGGGAAAAAAAATCACATTGAGGTTAGGGCTTTCAGTTAGCCAATAAAAAAGAAGGCAGCACCCAGCTAGGGGAAAGACATCCACAGGAGTCTTCTGCTGGAAAAAAATTAAAAATTTGGGAGTAGGAGAGTTTGAGTGCTCAATCTGAATAGGAAGCAAATAAACTACTGTGGGTGGCAGGACAGGGAAAATACCAGAGTGAAAATTAAAACTCTCCAAGAGCTGCCTCTAAAGAGCTAATGTTGCTGCAGAAGAGATACAGGAGCTATGAAAAAAATCGCTGCTCATAATGGAAGTAGCCACGCACATTTCTTGACCTGTGCCCATTTGCTGCTGAACCTGCTCATCCTCTTGAGTTCCCTGAGCCAGGCAGCAGCTCCAGGAGGAGAGAGATTTTCAGCGTGACAGCTTCAGTCAATCAACTATTCGGCAGACATGAATCAGAGTCATGGTAGACTCCCCCCGTCAGGCTCCTGCTAACTGTTTGATAAACTATAATGTGTTCTGGGAAGTTCTGGTGGCCTTGGCCAGAGTATGCCCACTTGTTTAAGTTGATTTTTAAAAAAGATAACCTGGGTAGGATAAAACAGGACTCTTGGCCCAAAACTTGATCTAGAATGGTTTTACTAGTAGGAGCAAGATAGGAGGAAGGATGGAAACAACATTTTAAGCCTTCTCTTCTTTTCTTTTCTCTCTCCTTTTCTTCTCTTTTCTCTCTCCTTTTCTTCTCTTTTCTCTCTCCTTTTCTTCTCTTTTCTCTCTCCTTTTCTTCTCTTTTCTCTCTCCTTTTCTTCTCTTTTCTCTCTCCTTTTCTTCTCTTTTCTCTCTCCTTTTCTTCTCTTATCTTTTTTTCAGTTTCCAATTAATACAAAGATAAAGCTACTAGTCATAAAGAGTGGTGGTGGTTTTCATTTTCTTCAGGCCAGAAGGAAAGAGAAGGCACTAGTAGAAATGCTGTGAGAAAACTAATTCTCAAGAGAGATGTGACGTAAATTTTGGGCTCAAGTGCAAGATTTTCAAAACCAGGCAGCTAAATTTATGCATTCTAATCACTGTCCCTGCTTTCAAAATTAGTAAGCACCAGGTACTCCCACTGTGATCAGTAGTTTTTAAAATTAAACCATCCAAGTAATGGAGTTTGAGTCTAACATTAGGGTTGCCATATAAAATCGACAAAAAAAGCCTGTTCAAGAGATTCAGTTAAATGTCTGTCTTCTTGAGGGTAATTATCCTAAACAATTTTTCCAAGTAATCTGAAACTACACTGTCATTATTTATATGAATTCCAACACATTTCAGAAACTCTCGGGTTTCATCAAAAGGGAATGAACCTGTTACTGGATGAGGGACTCCATAAGCAAAGCTGTCAAAGCCAAGGACTTTCAAAGGTACTTTTAGGGAAGCTGGACTTGCCAGAACTTCAAAACCCTCTCAGGTTAGAGGCTGTACAAAAAAGAGAGTTATTTTCCTGCGTTCATTTGTCTATTTATATTTAGCATATTCTTGGCATCAATAATCAACAAAGGTGTTATTAATACAGGATTCCTCCTCTTACTGATACTGAGAATAGTCCACATTGCATTTGAAAATTTTATTTGGTTTGAATGTTGTCGAGGTGCTTTCTGCTAGACACAGGGCTACAGCACAGCTTTATTCATTCAAATATCATTAAAGAGGACTTGTTGAGATTGTAATACTTATTACAAAGTTTAACCCCCCCCAATTTCATAAGCAAATGCTCTGGCATCCGTTTTCATTTAGGTGTAGAAGCTCATCACATACAATTGTTAATTGTAATCGCTTTCCTCGGTGTCCCTCAGGCAGCCTTGATGCAATGCATCCCTGATTTCTGATTGCAAGTCCAGAAGTCAGAAGCAACAAAAGATAATTGTTTTATTTCTAGTCTTTGTTTTAATTTGCAGTTTTGAAGTTAAGTGCTTCCATAGTTGCCAAACAGTGCTATTGCCTTTCTAACTGCCTAATGTGAGAAATGTTTGCCAAGTGCCTTAGTAACTGAAGAAATACTGCAATTTACTGATTAATAAAAACCTTCTGTAATTTAGCTTTATGTACCATACTGACTTTCAGTCACCCAAGGAAAATGTCCTTTGACATGGCCTCTTCTATAATCCTAGATTATTTGAACATAGCTATTTATCTGCTTTTCAGATCTATTTATGTACAAATAAATGCTTAAAAAAAAG
>VYZV01008865.1:37432-66892 GCA_013401275.1 Pandion haliaetus
ACAATGTATATTTCAGCAAACTTCTCTCCTAGGGAAAAAAAAAAAAAAAGAAAAAGGCAGGCTTGAAACGTGCTCATGGTTCAGAAAAACTGTGCCCCTTTAAACTAGGCCAAAAGATCCATAGGCTTATTGCCTTCCCATTAGCCTTCTTGCATTTTGTTCCACCAAGAAGAATGAGGGTACGTGCCTCCATTCTGTATTTGCAATGTGAAAATAAAAGCTGTACTGCCAAGTTCCTAAAATACCTCCACACCACTCCTAATCGAGCCAATGAGCACTTATTTTGCAGAGACCTTGCAAGCTCAGACTCTAAATAAGCCCTACAAAACCAAGGGATCTCATGCCAAACTGGAAAGCTGAGGTTTTTCAAATGAAAAAAAATTAATGAAAATTGGGGGCCTGGAACTTGGGTATCAGGTAGTTGGGAGGGAACTATTTAAAGAGATAAAAATCCAAATGCAAACAGATAAGGCAGTGTGAAGAGATTGAAATATGAGGTATGTCTGAGAGCAAGAATAGTCTGATTTGAACACTTATTACAGAGATGTTTCTTTTTACTGATCTCTGTGAGTAGCACAGCTCTGATTGTTTCTCTCTGCACTGTGTATCCCAGGCAGTGAATAAGTGACACAGAAGAGCTCATCATTGTTTTGTCTTCCTTAAATGTAGCACTAAGTCTACCAAGTCCATATCAAATAACTGGAAACGAAAATTCAGAGAAAAGGAGTAACCCTATCGTAAAGTAATTTAGGAGAAGGATTTTCAGCCTTGGTTGTACACTAGAAGCAATCTAGCACATATATTCCACACTTTGTTCTGCTATATGGTTTCACTTTTATGTGCTTAAGAGAGAAATTAGACCTCTTCAGGTTAGAGTGCAGAGGTGACTGTCGGAAGTCTTGACTCTGTCAGGTGGTTTTACATACAAGATGGGACTTTGCTTTTGCAGGCAGGCCCCTATGGCATGCAGTCATGCCTTCCACATATGAGACAAGACGTTTTGCGTATGTGGAGATGTGTCTGCTGAGTATCCCCTTCTACTTCAGTGCATGTGAGTAGAATGTGTACAATTCAGCATGCAGCTGGTGATCTAATAGTTGATTCAAAAATGCTGACAATTGGTTTTTGTCATCTTTTATTTATTATACTGATGTTGATATAATACTGATGCTTATTCTGATAAACAGCGTCCAGGATGCCTGGTCATTTTCCTAGAAGAGAATGATTAAATGACTGTTTTAAGGTAGACTCTGTTAGCTGTCATTTTACAACTTTCAAAATTTATTCCGCTAAACTAGATTTATAAGCTTAAATGTTAACTTAAAATCCCCTGGAAAGTGGCACTGAGCCTAGAAAGGGAAAATAATTCCAAAAAAAGATTAAAACACTTTATAAGGCATTATAGAATTGCAGGCACTAGATTGCACTTCCAAAAGGGCCTGCTGGCTGGATCATTGGTGATGAATACCTAGAAGGGGCAAACTGGGTGAAGTTCTGTTGTATAAGGAAATAAGTTGCTGCTGGTAAACTGTTGTGGCCTGGATGTCAGAAAAAAGCCCCAAACAGATCAATTCTTAATGCAAAAGTATCAGGGAAAAACTGATTGTGAAAATTACTAAAAGCAATTAACCTACATTATAATGTCTTGAAATTAGATAGAAAGTTATTCTTGCATAGCAGGAGGAAACCAGATTCTCAACTTGGAAGACTCTTGGAAGAACAGCTTTTAAGTTAAAATAAAGCAAAATCCCTTCCTGATGTTAGTAAAATTTCATTTTATTTACCTTTCTAAACTGCAATCAAATTTAGAACTGTATACAAATCATACAGTGGCTGAGAAAGTATATAATGTGATTCCGATTATAACTTTTCTAGCAGTTTGGCCCGTGCATGAGGGCTGCAGCCCTATTAATCAACATGGAACCTGCACCTCTGTCATCATCTTAGGAGGGAGTGTATTGATTCTTAAAATGCAGCTTCCAGTGAAATTAGATCAATAGATTGTGGCCATATTATCCGGTTTAGCGCTGGTCCCACTACAGCTTCTGTGAATGCAGATGCAGTACATCTCAAATGGAATTTTAAGAAGAAGAGTGTAAGTTAGTTTAAAAAATAGCATAAGAGCAACAAATAGAAAATCTCAGATTTTTGGGGTAACATGTAAAATTCAGGTATAAGGTTCTTTTGGTTTGTGACTACAAAGAAAATAGCTACACACTGAAAACCTTCTTGAAGCACTTGTATAGTCTTTCTCATGCCCTTAGTTTCCCCTTCTTATTTCAATATACTCCTCCCACACCACATTAAATAGCCTTCATGGATTACAAAGGGAACAACAGTGGAAACAATAATTTATACTACAGTGGGCTGAATTCAAACCCTTCTGAATACTCTGAGGAGCACTAGTGGCACTGGCGGCCTCTTGCTCTGCAGTTTCCCACTCCTACTGCCTTCCACAGCTGGAAAGTAGGACAACAAATTTCAGAGAAGCATCAGGGCCCAACTCTCATTTTCACTAACTTAATTTTACACCGCTGCAGAAAAATAAATAGTCTTTCCATATATAGACATCCTAGAGAATTAGAGGGTGAAGTTTGTGGGCGGATTTAGTATCCAAGCATTTATTGTGTAAGTCTAACTGTACATGTGTGTTGTGTGTGTATATTAGTATAAGCAGTGGTAACAAAGATTTTTGGCTAGGATTTCTGCAGAATTAGCAAAGTAAGAGGGAGGATCTTGCTAGTCCCAAAATGGAGGTATCATTGCAGTTTTGCTGCTGCTTATTTTCATATAATCAAATTGCTTTTTGGCTGCTTTCTTGTAGTTTCATTTTTTCTGTAATTTGTTCAAGCTGAGATGTTTGATCTGCTGCAGTAAAAGGAGCTGACCTTCTCAATGCCCCAAAAAAGATATTTTTATTTTTCTTCTGTCAAGTCACTGGAATATGATCTGATGTCAGACTCTTCTTTTCCTTAATTAACTGAAAACTTACTCCTATAAATGGCTATGTGTTTAACACATTTTTTTTCTGATTCCTCATCCTAACACAAATACTTTTGGAATGAGCAATAAAGGAATTTATTTTCACATTTGAATGCAATATTTGTTCGTATAGCAGCATCCTTTCTGGGTAAGAAATTGCTGTATTCATTCATTTCTAAATTCATTCATTCAGTTACTAAAGTAATTTAATGATGGTTTGATCTTTATTATAATCTTCTTTAGAAGCCTTTAGTGGCTAGTTTTGCTGCATCTTGTTCTCTGATTCAGACTTTGCTGTTATTTCTTAGTTACTATGCTGATAAGAGAGCTCTGTGTGCTCTACAGAAAGCAATTAATGTTGACGTCTAATGAAGCTTGAGCTGTGAGCTTTCAGGATGCCAGACAACTGATCACACTGTCCGCCACAGTAGGCTACCTTTTCAGCAAGGCATGGCAGAAGACACCACGTCTCTCTGGAGAACTTTGCCTTCAGTAGCACCTCCAATGCAGGGTAGTATTTGGGACACTAGGACTTACTGCTCATTCTCTTCTCTTTGGGATATGACTCTTCTCCCTGGCAAAATTTCTTCGCTCCCCTCACAGGTCCCATAGATCACCACCAACTTATACAGCAGTTGCTGTTCAGCTCCTCTTCTTTCCTGGGGAGAGAGGAGAGGGCAGCCCCAGGCAGCCCTGGGGCTCCTTGTCTCTCAGGTGAAGAGGCTCCTTGCCTTCTCAGAGAAGCAACACTGCCCTAGCTGTGGCAGAGGCAAAAGAGAAGTAGCCACAGCCCTGCTGTGCTGCCGGGGCTGCACAGGGTGGCACAGTGAGTATTACTGTTACCTTGGCCTGAGCGAAGTCTGGTACTCAGCATCTTGCTCAGTCCTGTTGAGCTATGAGTGTCATGGTGTCAGTCAGTAGCAGATACAGGAGCGAGAGATGTAGGTAGGGATATTGCAGAAGGAAGATGAGTTGTCATGGGGAAAAGGGGCTTAAGACTGACGGTTGCGAAGAAAATGCCTCTATCCCTGCAAGATAGCAAAGTCCTTAATGAGAAAACCACTAAGCTAAGCCATACTTTTGGGAGCCATTATGTCCCTTTTCTTATTCAACATCCCAAGGCCTGCTGTCGTTACCTTTTACTTCTGAGAGATAGACCTTGACACTGGGCCCCACTACCAGCTTATATTGCCTTTAAGATGTGGTAAACTAAATGATCCCTGGTTGACAATACTGGGAAAAGGTAGAGGTCTGAAAGGTTCCTGGCTAATTCTGCTCCTCCCAAGAAAGTTTCTGGAAGAGTATTCCATTAAAATGGGTTATTTGTTAACTTTTAAAACAAAGCTCCAAACCTGCTGCACCTTTTCCCCTGCGAATGCTGTGTATTTTTGATAGTTCGTGTTAGTCCTGCGCCTCTGTTGTTTGAAAGTCTGGGCAGTGCTTCTGCCTCATTTAAAATGTGTGATGCTTGCAATGCATTGCACACAGTAGATGTTTGAACCTGAAAGGCCTTTGAATATATTACAGCCTCTGTTCTCACCCCCAGTTTCTTCTGTGCTCTCCCTGTGAGCTGTATGCTGAGTCTAGGGCATGCCATATGCAACAGAAGTTCTAAAAAAATCTAGATATTTATATTGTGAGAGTAGCATGCAGGAAAGGGGAAGAAAACCCAAAACAAACCAAATCTGATTTGCCAGCAAAAGGCAATTGTTGTTCTCTTCCCTTTTCCCCTCAACTAATTTTCTTCTAAGGTGAAAAGATGCGTTTCCTGCAAAGCTAACTTCTCATCCCTAAAAAACCACGGGCACTTATGTTCTCATAGAACATAACAACAACAATAAACAAGCAAATAAAACCAGGGGCTATAGGGATCACATTACTAGGAATTAGTCAAAGCTAAACAGAGCAAATGGAGGGGAGGAAAAGGAGGTATATTTCCTTGTAAAACTCCTCCCTCTCCCAGCCCACCCTAGGGGATGCACTGCACAAAAACCTCTTCAGCCATATTTTCCCTCCAATACTCTGCCTTGGATATCTTGACTTACATTCAGGTTGTATTTCCAGAGAAACAAGAGTATACCAAGCGGGGTGAATGAAAGCCACTGCATTCCCTCTCAGATTCAGTGCTTTAAGTTATTTTGTTTAACGTATGTTGGCTATTTTTGTCTGAGATATGTTGATTTCATGCTTAAATAATTCAGCAAACTCTTTTTGTTGTTGTTGCAAATTGTACTGTTGCCAAAACCTCCTGGAACTCCGCTGTTAGTGCCCACGTGGGAAACCTATAATGCTGCTCTGAATGGTCTGCAATTCATTCTGCTCCATTCATTGGGGTTTCACATTTCTTTTAGCACAGACCCCAATTCTCTATGCTCTTTTACATTCTGTGTTTAGTCTAGTACTATTCCTTGCTTGCTGGCGGTTGTACTGGAAAAAGATTGTTGATATTATTCTGGCATATATAAGCAGTAAGGATTACACCGCAGTCACTTTGTTGCTTTTAACTCATATTTGAGCTTGTTGATGGAATCCTCTACTTTTTTTCCTATTCAGATACAGTAAACTTGGCCGTGTCTCAGAGTACAAAAGATATACCAGGCACAACAGAAGGTATAATCTCCATTCACTAGATGTATTGCGCTGTTCACTGTACTGCAATGTGCTATCGTTCCCCTTAAGCATTACAGTAGTCCTCTAGAGGGAGGAATTCAAGTAGTTAAAAAAATTCAGATGCCTGTTTCTTTCAATTCATTGATGCTTGTATTTTGAGGGTCCTGGTTTTTATATTTGCAAGTTAGTTCAATGTTAATTATTATCCTGACTAGAACATTATCTCTCTTGATTAGTATTGCAGACATTTATAGTAATGAACCATTCCTGTGGCTTCAAATGTTAGATTCTGCTCTTAGCATGTGTCTGTCTCTGAAACACAGGGACTAAATGCTCAAACAAATTTAGCTACTTACGTCCATCAACTGAAATAACAATTCAAGTTACTATTCTGCAAGACATTTGCTTGATACAAATGACAACTGTTTTCTACTTTGGATTATATCAATAGACTTTTAATGCAAGTGAAATACATGCTATTTTTCCTTTCAAGCTTCAAGTCAACATAGGACTCAAGCATACATGTAATCCAACCGGAACTGATTTTCGTGTACACTAAGATTCTTTTCTCCCTGCAAAAGTGTTGCTAAAGAGTCTGTAGTGAAAATGACAATTAGGATCTTTCACCTTAAAATGCCTTGCTGACTTAGAGTTACAGAAAAAATAGATCATGGGCCTATAATCTTAAATCATAAAAGTAGAACTGTCATTTAGTATTAAAGTTTATAACTTTTTATACTGTTCTAACTGTTTTAGCTGGAGTTTTCTCCTACTATGGCTGTATTTATATTTGAATTAAATTAGATTGGTTGACACACAGATTATTTTCTGCCAGAAGATAAGATATGCCATTACCTGAATTTATATCAGCTTGGATAGTAGATATTGCACCTATTTACTGAAAAATTATAAAAGGTATTCCTAGAAGTTGGGAACCAGGGGACTTCAATGAAGTCCCAGGTAAATGGACTAAAATAGTAGCTAGAGACAATAATAAAACATCTGCAGAAATAAAAAGAAGTTATAACAGCAACAGAGGAATATTTTAATGAAAAGAAAGAAATACCCTTGAATTTACTAGTATCCATTTGTTGTATCAACATAAGAGTGAATAAAGGGACTGTTTGTTTTATGTTATTTTAATTTTTTTAGTGTTTTTTCAAAGTCTCAAAAGTGGTTAGTAAAGCATCTATGTATATAAAGGTTTAGAAGTAGATTGCTCTCATAGATTACAGATTGGTAAAGTGGTGGAAAATAAAACAGAAGAATTGGTAGAATTCCAAAGTGGCAAAGAATTAACTGAGGAGTGCCCATAATAAGACCAGTTGTTTAATAGAGTCTGGAAATCAGGGAGAACATTTGCAAATTAAAATTTGCATATGGCACAGAATTTGTTAGGTTAGCCAAGACTAGAGAACTCTTGAGGGACCTATACAATTTAGGCACTTGGGCAGCACAATGGCAGATGGGATTAAATGCTGACAAATACATATTGGAAAGGATAATTGGGTTAAAATGTGATTACATCAGCTCCCTTAGCTGTTTAATGGTCTCATTTTTAAACACTTCCTTTGAAGCAGTTGGCAAACACCCATTTGTTTCAGTTAGAGAAGACCCAGATCTACTGTCTGAAATCCGAGTGCAGCCCTATAGCTTGTTTGGGAAAATTACGCAGATAACAGACTCTGCTGCTGCATTTTCTTGCAACCAGAAGCAGAGATTTTGCATTTTTTTATTTGCTGTGTGCTACCGCTACTCTCCTCCTCACCAGTCCCTGCAATATTATTATTGGGTCGCATCGCAATGGCCATGCTCAACTTTTACTCATACAAACAGCTATTGAGTTTGATGGAGTTTTTCATTCGGTGGGATCTGTGGGATATTTTGTGCCACTGCCATTATATCTTGTGCCAGCTGCTGTGAGCAGCCATGTCCTGCTGCCCATGGTGTGGCTTGAGCAGGGCTCTCCAGGGCTGTGGGTAGCGCCTGTCTGGCCAGCACATACCAACCGATGCACCAAAGGGCCAGATATGTGCAGCTCTGTGTGTGCCACCACTGATCTGCCAGACACACCATATGCTGGTTGTATGATTTAGGGTAACTTACGAGCTCACCCAGCAGGAGGAGAAACAAAGGAGTGTTGTGTTCATTTCAGTTTTCCCTTGCTCAGGTGTTAGTGGTTTATTTGTCTTCTAGGCTGTGGCGATGATTCTGAATGCTGACGAAACCCAAATAGGCCTGGCTGTGGGCAATCATTTTGTGTTAATAATTTGGATGCTGTTCCTGGACCACAAACTTTGTTGTTGTTGCCAGCTTAGACAAATCAGCCAGTTATGAATTCTGATACACTGTGGTCTGCAAGGGTGTCAAAATCAGCTAGCTACTGCAATATTTGTGACTCAAAAGGATGGATGCTGAACTAACAAATATGCAGGAAAGTTCTCCAAAATAGCCAAATTGTTTCTATAAATAAAAGTGATTTCAGGTACACTGCCACCTCCCTGCAGTTCATTTGACTAGGTATTCCCCAGCATTGTGTTTTCTCTGGGTATCGCTTAAGTTCTGGGATCATATGAAGAAATGATTATTCTTATTATCTCTTGGTTCCTGAAATTATCTATTCACTCTGTATAGCTCAGAAAGGCATCTTTCTATTCAAGGATGAAGTCTCCCTTTCTCCCATTTCACCCACCTTTTCCAGGAATTTTTATAATCATCTTGATGCCTTTTTTTCCCTTACTTGTCACAACTTCCTAAAATTACTTTTCTCACGAGACTCATTTTCTTTATCAGATTTTCTTCCAGCCCAGCACTGCCCTTCCTCTAGTCCCTTCCCAGCTCTTAGATGTCCTTTGGAGGGACTATGTCTGCCCACACCCTCTGAGGCTGAGGCAATGAGCGGTGGCCTCTTCATCCTGGGCAGTGTCATCACCACCTGCCCTGCAGGAAAGGGCTGGGGGAGGTGCCACTCCGGGGACTCATACTTCTGCAGCTGGCTGCGAAGCTGTTCCAACACTTGCCTTTGCCTCTTCAGCCCATCCTTAACCTTCTCTCTCCACTGTAGGCACCAGGTCCAGACTGGACCCTGGCACTGGTCTCTTCTCTCATTTCTTCAGGAGCCTGGAGAAAGATCAAGAGTGAGCAGTAGGCACATGGGATGGAGGAAGAGGACACTTCTGCTCACGTGGGATGGAAGCAGAAAGCAGGGCTGCGGAGGGCAGGTATCTCGGACATCCTGGCAGGAGTAGCAGTCCCTTATTCCAAGCAAACGGGGGAGGACTGAGAAGTAGTACAGGTAGGGAAGAAGGAGAGAGGAAGGGCCGTGTCCGTCTTCACTGTGCTCCAAGGCTCTCTTGTAGCCCCTTCCACCCAGGCCTGTCTGATGCCTTTCTGCTTGCCTCTAGATTCTCCTGAGATTGCACTCTCCTCTCTCCATCCTGGTGTTTGGCTAACCTTGGAGATCCTTCCTGCCCTGGAACGACTCTGTCCCTCATTTCTTTTTGAATCCAGCTGACATCTCCAGGTCCTCTTCCCCTCCAGCTCCCTAAACACCCTTTGTCAGAAAATTGGACTTTGCTTCCATGGCTGAGACGTTCTCAGCCAGCTCTGCACTCCTTGAATCCTTCCCTAGTGAGTCTGGTAATATCAAACAGATGTCTGAAGGAACTGGGAACTTTGCCCATTCCTGAGGGAAGCGGAGCCCAGGCTTTTACATGAGTAATGTCCTTGGTGTCCAAAACTCAACTTGTCCCAGGCTCTGACTATTCACCAGAACCATCTTCCTTTTCTCTAATGACCATTTCAAATCTTTCTAACATACTTTTTTTGTCAAGTGGAATAGATGACTGGCTTACACAACATTTCATTTGGCCATCGGGTATGTGAATAAACTAGATAATATAAGGCAGCAGGTAGGCTTGCTAGTGTGCGTGTAGAGTGTAATGACTATAGAGCTGTTGTCAAGTCATGCCCAGCCATGCATTTCGCTAAGAAAGGGACAATTTTGCATGCGTACTATAACTTAATGGGACTTTTCAAAATAGTGTATAAAGTCCCAAGATTATGGAAATGTCGCTTTGCTTTTGCTTCTATTGAAATTTCATTCTCCATTGTTAACCAACTTCTATTTTAAGGATGAAAATGCTAAAATATTTACAATATTTGCAAATACACCACAGCTCACTGGTATTTTAATATTGTTACAGTTTGCATTATGTGTTCATCACACCATGTTTATTCTTGATTTCTAATTCACTCCATTCAGATTTGCAGTAGGTTTGCCTCAATGTAGGTTAAGGAGTTCAGCTGAAATAACTCGTTCAAAACTTCACCCAGATACTTAGGAGGTTTAAAGATGTCTAGAGAAGCTTTTTCTCTCCACTTTTTATGTTCACGCAGTTTCTCCTTTCTGATTCTTGTTCAAATTGGAGGCAACATGCACCAGAAAAAATACATTTTTAGCCTAAATTTTAAAATCACCAGGTAGAGACAAATATGCAAACTTATTCAAATGAAAAATTTAGATATTTCTGATTTCTGTGAGGCATGAAAGTGGACCAAACTACTGAGTCAGAGACACTTTGAAGTTTGGATAACTGAAATAAAGACTAAAATGTCTCAAATTTAGTCTGTTTCTGGTCTTCACAAATTTTGCTGAAAGAAAAAGCATATACTAGTAAACGTGACTGCTGGTGGTGAGTACAAACTTGCTAGATTTATTATTTTTAATTTTTACACTGCATTGTACCAAAAGCAAAATCGGACTGAAGCAGAATGTCTGTTCTTATTAAAATGGGACTTTTATTTTCATAAAACTTGTGATATAAATAGTCCTGAGAGTATCTGCAGATCTTATCCAATCTGTTTTCTGCTTTGGTTGCTCTTGCTGCTGGGTTTGCTATATCTGAGCCGTTACTCATTCTTTTTCATTGACGTTTAATGTAATGGACTGTTTCTTTAAAGGGTTGCTGTCAACCAAGCTCATACTTTTTATAAAAAATAGAAAATGCTGACCTGACAAAGCAGTTTATTACAATGGAAACAATTTTAAAATACTTCTTTTGTGATCTGTCACTCTCTTGTTTGTTTTCTGTATTTCACAAAGCCCAAACTATGATGGTGGAAAACACTCAGCCTGACTTTTCTCTCCATCCACTTTTATTTTCTGATTCGCTTCCCCCTGCATAATAGTACTGTTAGACTTCTTAGTACCCGAGATGGATGTTTACATTAAAAGACATAAAATTACTGTTTTGAGTTTTAATTGATATTTTGTATTTCATCTTAAGTTTTGTAAAATCCTCTTGCAGTTTGGGGGGCCCACACTAAGGGATAGCGTCCCTTTAACAATGGTGGAAGTTTCACAGACTTCCAACTTGGCTCCCTTACAGTTTATTCTCAATATAAATATACCATCTGGGAATGCTTGATTCAATGTTTCCCACATAATTGCTTTCTCATGTCAATTCTCCATTCTTTTACTGTGTGAAGTAGCCTTTTACTGCACTATTTTGGGGGACAACGATAGCAGCCACCAGTACATCAGATACTGAATCATTTGAAAATAATGGTAGCAGCATGAAATGTTCATGGTTTGCAGCATTTTGTCAGTAAGATCAGTAGCCTTAGGAACGGAAGGGATGGGACTACATGTGTGCAGAAAAGTGAAACAAATATGCTCCTTCAGGAAAGGTATTGAAAAAATGCCTGATATTAAGTGTATATACATACACTTGGAACTTCATGAAATTTAAGTTTATGCTTAAAGATAAGCGTGTATTTAAATGTATTTTTGAACTGAAGCTTCTTGCATTTTTTTTCTAACAGGAGTTTTCTAAAATAATTTAAGAAAGACTGCACCAAGTTACTAGAAATTGGTAGAAAGGTAGAGGTAGAAATCAGTTTTACTCTGTATTTAAAACTAATATCTCCAAAGATTGAATTTCGTTCTTGCTTGCTTTTTCTATGGCTTATTTTTCTCCCACATGACTAAATAGTTGATTTTGTCATTGAGGTGCTATAGCACAAATGCAAGGTCCTGTTCTGTAATCAATAAACTAAGAGATTTTTGGCACAGAAAAAAACCCCAGTAACGTTTCGGTTGGTCATGCTGAGACACGCAACAAAGAGAAAGGTATTTTTTAACATATTGTAAAAGCGCAAATGCCACATGTAACATTTTGGTTATTTCACATTAGTGGCCAAATTTGTTCCCTTAAAAATTACATCTTCTGTTGGGGCCTCTGGTAATTTGTGTCCATATTGAGTGCTCTGCTGACTCTTATCAAGCTTTCTAATAAATATACTTTAGGCAAGTTTTAGTCAGCACCCAGATGGGGACTGGGCAAAAGGATCTTCTCCATCCTCTGGAGGCTCCTCAAGAAAATAATCATAGAAAACTAAGATTGGAGGAGACCTTTGAAAGTCACCTTGTCCTGCCTTATGCTCAAAGCAGGGACAGCTTCAAAGGTAGGTTGGGGCCTTGTTCAGATAGATTTTGGAAATTTCTGAGGATGGAGGTTGTGCTCTCTCTCTGGGCAACCTGCTCCACTGCTTAATTTTTGACAGTGTAAGCACTGTGAAAAATTTATTCTTTGCATCCAGTACAAATTTTTGTTGCTGCAAATAGTGATTGGTGTCCTTTTGCTGTACATCCCTGAGATGCCTCACCTCTTGTGATGGCTCTCCATGGCTACTGGCTTCCCTGTGTTCTGGGGATGAGACCTTCAGCTGGACTGGTAAAGCTATTCTGCAGTCAGTTTGTGCAGAAAGTTACCAAAACAGCTATGTGTCTGTATATTTCCCTTTGTTATGTAATAGCTTATTGACCTGTTTTATTCTGTCAGAAATACATGTAGTATAACCTGATGGCAGGAAGTGACTGAAGCATAAGCACCTTTTATTTCGTATATGGTGTCTATGAGCACACAGTGTAATACATAACAAATTCCAGTTTTGAAAGAAAGTACTGTTTACTATTTAGTGATGCCAGTGCCATTTGGGTTGTGTCTATTTTTAAAGTAGCCATGTATAAATTAGGTGAGTTTTATTGTTCAGCTTCTATGTTAGATGTCATGGACCTGAACCTATAAACAGTCTGTAAGACAATATTGGGCCCTATCTAAATCAATGGAGTGCTGGACTAGTGCTTAAGACTTCAATTAAAGTAGAAAGTGTGTTATATTAAGTAATTGCATATTAAATCATGAGCAAGGACTTTTCACAGAAATGATTTTTTTGTAAGTACATAAATCCTGTAGGTCTTTTAGAACATTTTAAAAATTCCTGTACAAATCCATCTGCATCTCTAGGCACCCAAGAATCTTTAAAAATCCCTCAAAAGTACTGTCAAAAACTTTCCAGTGACTTTCACATTGGGTAACTTGTTTTTGTTAGAATATACACATGCTTTGGTGCTTAGATGTTGCATATTTATCTTTCTTTTGATATGCAATATTTAAATAAATACAGATTTTGCATCTAGATGGACCATGACTTTGAAAAGGTTCTTAAGATATTTGGATAGCTGTCAGAAATTATGTTGACTTATTAATAACTACCACATGGCTTAAATATTTCTTTTTAGTCACATTCACATCATGCTTTTATTCTACCTAATTGTTATTAATCTAAACATTATTCAACATAATAAAGCTTAATAAATTCTAGCTCGTACCCTGTAGTTTTTCCATTATAATAAAACTGTTTGTCAGAGGAGAAACATTTCAAATACACTTTTATAGCCTGCTTTCATAAGAAAGCCCTCAAGTGCTTTAGAGTACATTGCAAAATCTTTAATCCAATAACAGAAATAATAAAATGTGCTACACTCCTCCATGCCCACAAAAATAACCTTAACAGTAACACTTTTCTTAATGCAGGTGAACGGATTCGCTGCAGAATTGGGAGAGATTGACAGACATTGTAATAATTTGAGTTTGCTCTGTATTCCTTCCCTCAGAAAACTATAGATATATACAGTCCTTTTTTGTATGAAGTAGTAGTCAGCTTTGGCAGAGAGCATTAGAAGGTTGTGTCTGGACTGTTGACCTTGAGAATTGGTATATTTTGGGCAAGAAGATGAAAAGAGTCAAGTAAGGAAGGATTCATCAAGCAGTCTGAGAAGTATCATCAACCGGTGGGGCCTTAGCTGAATTTCTGGATACTTCATTTTTCAATTCTATTTTATTTTGTAATATATTTATAATCTTTTGTACTTATAGGTTAAAATTTTCTGGAGATGACATAGTGACCTCTTCACTCCATATGCACCTTCCTTTTCCCCCTTTCACTCTTCCCCCATCCAATTTAAAATCAATGCTATTTATTCTGTTACGCCAAAGAAACCAAAATATAATGCCATATTAGGGTCATAAGTATGCACCTGGTTGGTGATAATCAAGCTTTTAAGATCTCAGAAATGGCATTGTCTTGGGTTTAAACAAATAGGTTCCCTAAAATTTTAGTTTTGGTTACTGAGTCTAGATGTCTGCTTGGTTAACTGAATGTTACTCAGAGCTCTAAGCATCTCCTGTCCTCCTGTCTATCTTCAGCAAAACAAAGCCCATCAGGAACTATTCAACACGCTTGTGTTTTCACATGCTGTGAGCATTTCAGTTCATTCCCCAGACACTGCTTTAGGAAGTCCTGCAATCTCTCTTGCAGTGAAGGTATTCGGTCTCAGCCCTCTCTCAGTAGGAAAGGTACTCTTCTTTAAAGGCAGCACCTGTGGCTAAGTAGTCATTCGTGGTAAAAGTTCAAGTGACCTGGAAGTTTTAAGACAGAAAATATAGGAAATTGGCCTAAGAAATCTGCAGATGATGTGTTGTTTACATTGCAATATTTTAATCTTCCACCTTTTTGAAACTGATAATTCATGTATATAACAATTTCATTCAAATATGAATGAATTGGAAAAGATGAAATTGTGTTGCAGGTTACTATTAATGTGCTAAATAACCTAACCAACAATTTTTCCTAAAAGGTTCTTGGTGTTAAAAATAGCATACCTTATTGTCAAGGCTTTGGTTAGAGACACTAATGCTTCTTGAATGTTTTCTTGAGGCTATAGCAAGTTATGCAGTGACAGTAAGACATTTTATATGTTCCTGGTGGAGGAGCAGGGGCAGAAGGCACTCCACCACAATACCGCTTTTGAATCTCTAGGCAGTCTTCTGATGCCTTCGCACAACGCAGTGGAGATAAGAGTTTCCAATATCTGTGATTTCTGCATTAGTCTTCATCATCTGGCTTAATAAATCTCTTTTTATGACAAGGAACTCTTCTTCATTCAGGGTCCTGCAGAGACACTCCGTAGGCTCACAGCTTTTCTTACCATAGGCAAGAAGTGAGGCGGGTCACCGTTCCCAAGATGATATCCGTGTGAGCTCCTCCCTAGCACACTTCAGTCCAGTACAACCTCGGGTGAAGTTGTCACTCCTATGTCCACGGTCAGTATAACTTCAGTTCACGTGAGCAGCACAGAACACTTCCCTGATGTCCTCTTATCCATCTCACCTGTGCTGCTGCACTTCAGCATTAGGATGCCTTAATTCCTGCACTGATAATGGGCAGTTGCTTTCCTAGTGAGAGTGAACACTAATAAAATGGACATCTATGTTCTAATACAGGAGCAATCGTATACACAACTGTCACAGCCTCTGTTTGCCTGTCATGCCTGATCATGCAGTGCCTGGCTAGGGCATGCAGAAGGCAATAGCACTTCACCTGTGACTAATAGCTACTAGAGGCTATAGTGCTATCATATAGGCATCCTTGTCTATTTGTGGGTTTTAACATAGATCACTCAATGGAAAGGCAAGTGCACTGACCCAAGCTAGCTGTCTTTTTCCTGTGGTCAGAAAAATGTGCATGTGTCTGTCTCAAGAGGAAAAGAGGGAGTAATGTCTGGTAGCTAAAGTTGGTACAAACATAGGAAAGTGAAGGATCTGCCCCTCTGCCTTTAATTTCGGAGCTTATTTTGCATTGTCTTTTATAAGATCCTTTAGAAAACTGGGCACAGAAGTCAGTTTGCAAGCCAGGTAACAAAGGATTTTATGTAAACTAAGTTAGTTTTCAAAGCACTTTCCATCCCAAAAGGCTATACAAAGTATGGGGAACTCAGTCTCCCATAATGCCATGAAGGGAGTCTTATTTTTGTTATGTAGGCTTATAAATCAGTATAACCATAAACAAAGAAATTAAATGTCAGGAATTGTCCCTGACCTAGAAACCTGATCCCTTTGCCTTAAATCCCTTGCTTACCCTGTAGACCACACCTGTTTCTCTTTGCCTTCCAATAAACATAGGTATAACAATGTATTCACTACAGCTGCACAGCATTTATCACTGCTGATGTTTCCATTACATGGGAGTACACGACTTTTCACTTTACATTTAATTAAATGTTTTTATGGTTTTATTATGAGATAATTAATCTGTCAGAAAACAACTAGAGATTGTATATGAAATCTTGGAGATATACCAGCTTTTTTCAAGCACTATTTATATTATATTTATAGCCCTTAATTTTATAGGTAATAACTATCTTCTCTAACAGTGGATTCATTTGGGACAGAGTTGTGTTATTAGATACACTACTGGCTTTTTTCACCTACTGTTCTCTGTCTTCATTTCTTTCTCACAATGACAATGAGCAGTTTTTTAAGCAGCTAGAGTAATTATTTTCAACTGCACATGTGATTGGTTTAATTCTTCCCAAATGGCCCGAAATTCACCAGAAATATTGTCTGTGCTATCTCCCCTATTTGTTTAATTATGCTTCAGAATTGTTACTTTACTTTTAGCTTTTACATCTGGAGAGCAAGCCATTCTCTTCACAACAACTGTGTGAAGGCAAGTACTAGCTTTTGTTATCTAGAACTACTGAGAGAGTAAATGAGTGATTTAATCGCCTGGGTTGTGGATCCTTCATCTCCTTCAGACACAGAATTCACTACTATTCTGCTTTAAGACAATGACCCAAATCAGCAAGTAAAATGCAATTTTGTGTTAAGTTGGGCCAAATTTAGCCCTGAAGTAATCCAGGAGAAAAGGTTGTGTTATACCTGAGCTGACCTTATTAGTCTGTCATTAATCTGCTTTGTTACGCCTGAAGAATTGTGGGGGTCTCAGAACTGCTGGTAATCTCCTCTACCATATGTGTGGTAATATCTGAACACAGCGGGATAAATTAAGAATAGTTCCATCCTTGCTTTATTACTTGTAAATCAGCCCATTAATGTTATCTGAATGAAGTGTGTTAGGATTAACATAGATGGTATTTGAATTGCCACAGTGATTACTTCTTAAAAACTTTTTACTAACGTGAATTTTGAAACTTAGAAATAAATCAGTACTGAAAGCTAAAAACCCCTTCAAATGCAGCAAAAGGAAGAATAAAGAGTTATCCTATCAATAGGAAGAAACAACTTGAATTAAGGATATGTAAAATGTCTTTTGCTGTAGTTTATTTGAATGCCAAAAGACAAACTAAAGACAAAGTATTGTCTTGGGAGCTAGAGTAGTTCTTGGTGAGGCAGCAGAGCTCATAAATCACAGCTCAGTTTGAATTAGTATAGTAAATTAATATTATGGAAGGCTTTCCTTTTTCTTTTTTGTTGTAAACATGTTTTTTGTCTGATTTACAAAGAAAACATTTTACAGTACTCCCCACCACGCTCTGATCTGGCTTGTCCTCTGCACTCTCGTTTTCTACTGTGCAGTTTCAGTCAGCTGCATTTGAATTTGAGAAATGATTAAATTTTTCTGATTTTTATAGCTTCTTTTTTAGAAAGAAATCCTATGATTGTCATAAAAGATCATGAGCAAAGATGGCCCAGGATGAGCAGTGACTGCTCATGGGCACAGGCATTAATAAAAATATGCTTCCTCTGTAAAATGTGGCACCATCTTTCTCTTGTAAAGATATGCCAAGGAACAATATATAAACAATATGTCTGTAATGTGATGAAAACTAAACAGAAAAAAAGCCTGTTACATGACTAGGGCGACTTCATAGCATTAACATTTTTATTCGCCAAGGTCCTGCCAAAATTCTTGGTTTTACTGAGCATTACTTATAAAGTTTCTGAAACTTTTTCACTGTGATTGATTTTGTTATATTAACAAAAACCAGCACTTTGGCATTGTACAGGTTGACGGCTTTCTTTGCTTTTTTAGTTTTGTAATTGTTTACAGGAATATGGTAGAAACTTTATAGTGATGAGCATGTTGTGACAGCCCAGTGTGTAGAAGGGAGGAGAGGATATGAACTGCCTCATCTCAATAAGCAAGTTGCAGGGGGTACTGCGAGGGGGAGTGCCCTGCTGAGAGCCCACACCTCTCTCTCGCTGCACGTACACCCTTTGCAAGGGGGGCAGCGAGTTTTTCTGCCGTGCCCAGGCTTGCTGGTCAAGAGTTTCATGTCCTTCTGCATACTTTGACCTGAAAGCCTCTGGGAAGGCCAGGGCATGAGGGGAACCTTAAGGCAGCTGATGCTATAGAATACACATAATTACCTACAATTACTCAGTCCCGTCTTGAAGCCTATGTGGACAGTATGGGCATAGGTTGGCAGGTCTCTCTATTTTAGTAAGGCTTTAGTTTAAATGTAGGAGATGTTTTTAAGAAGTTCATAACATCAGCTGGTTTCTACAATAGAGTGTCTCAGATTTTTTTCCACCTGCAGTGATTTTTTTAGAATTCTGACAGGCTAGATAAAGTGTGAAAGTGAAAAATGGCACAAAAAGGGGTGAGCCTTTTTGCAGGGGGTCTTGTCTGGTAGAACAGGTCCTGTCATTCCATAGCAAGGTTGGCAGCCCTCAACAGGCAGGAGGGCATCTTGTTATTAACTCCTGCAGTGCTGCGCCATGAGGACAAAAGCCGTGAGAAACTTTGTTTCAAAACAGAGCAAGACTTGTACCTTCAGGGGTTTTTTTGTTTACTTTTCCTCTTAAAAATAGCAATCTTGCTACCAATGTCATGGTACTTGCAATCAGATCTTATCTGGATATTTGCTTTATGTTCTTTCTAAAAGTGGCAGTTTGAAGCATGTTATAGCATACCCTATCCTGGGGTGATTTTGGGGTATTCATATAGGAATAAACGTTCAAATAACTAATTATCTTTTGTACCAGTGTATGAAGAATTTAGTCACTGATAATCTCTGAAAGTACTAATCCTACCTGATCCAGTTTAGCTTGTAATATCGGAAAACACCACAGAAAATATAGCAAGTCACACTACAAGAGCTTTGTATTCACATTGATGTAAGATTTATTTTAATGTGCTGGTGGATTCTTAGAATCAGGCGTTTGCTATCATATTATCCTATAACATGTCAGAGAAGTAATGCTTCCAAGAGAACGATGGCAGATTGTCAACTACTGTTGATTGTAATTCAGGGATGCAGCATTTTTATGGATAGAATTACGAAAGAACAGCATTAACTGCCTATGCAAAGAACACTGCTAGGTATTGACAGCATAGTAAGTTAAACTGAAATTCTTGTGCTCGTACTGGAAACAGGAACATTATGTTTAAAATCACCTATTAGCAACACCACTGTTACGAGTAGGCTCTGGGCAGAAACTTGCATCCATTGTTGTTCAGGACAACAAATTAAAAGTACACCAAAAATGATGATTCAGCTATTAAATGTTAAATAGAAGGTGTTCTATTTCACTTACCCTACAGAGGGAACTGCAGTTTGTTTTTTAGTAGGAAAGGCTAGTTTACTCAGCTGAAGAGAAGACTAAGGGCAACCTAATAGCAGCCAAACCCTGCCTGAAGGGTTGACAAAGACAACAGAGTCAGGCTCTTCGTCATAGTGGCAAGTGGTATAGCAAGGGGCAGTGGCCACAAGTTGCAGCTTGGGAGGGTTTAGACAGAACATTGAGAAAAACACCTTCGTTAGAAGGGTAAAGCAGCACTGGAGCAGGCTACCCAATGGAACTGTGGGGTCTGCATCTCTGGAAGTTTTCAATAGGTGATTACACAAAGCCACAGCTAACCTGATCCAGTGTCACTGTGTTCTTAAAAGGTTTATACTGGAATTAAAATTGAATGAAAGCAGAATTTTAAAGTAAACCTGAGCACACTTTTAGCACTAGGTATTATAATTAAATACTTTGGGTATGGAGATGTGGCAGTCAAAAAAAATATTGGGCACCTACAAATGGCAATTGCAAACTGTTAACAGACTACTGTTAAGTCATGTAACTAGGCATGTGTTTTCCCAGGCAGCTGAGTATTCCAGCCTCCATCTCATGGGTTTTTTGCTTCTATTTCATTCCTTTTACATAAATATTCACAAAAAAAAAAAAAAAAAAAAAAAAAAAAAAAAAAAAAAACCAGAGACAACTTCTTTGTACCAAAAAACAAGAGACATTCTTTCAAATGCTGTAAACCAGCACTTTTCAATGGTGTTGTGAATATATTGCAGCCACATATGATGGTTTTTAAAGTGGGACCAACATCCCTGTCAAGATACTGACAAAAATTGATTGTTTGAGATGGACTGTCTCCTGACAGAGGTGCAGACATGGCAGCTTGGAGCAATACAGAGATAATTTAAAAAAAAAAAAAAATCAGACAGGAGGTTGCATAAGAAGTGTCATATCTGGCATAGATTTCATTCTTTTATTAAAAATATTTAATATTTTATAGTACTTTTGTAAGAGAGATTGGGATTCTGTTCCTTTTACTGTTTGGTTGATGACGGTTAGCATCTGCTTTTGCCTGTCTTAACAATTTTTTGGAACTGTCTTGGTGTGTTTTCATGCTGCAAGTCAAAGTATGTACAAACCTTAAAATAGATACAGGTATTAATCCTGAGGTGCAGGACGCCTGTGGCTCTCAGAACTGTCACTGCCTGTGACAGTTGCCAGACTTGTGTGTGCAATTAACTGTTTTTGCGTTGTTTAAATGAATCCATAGAGCTGAGATTTAGAGCCAAGAATTGTAGGCCCACCATTTTATTCTTCATGTGCCGAGTTCTATGTTGTGGTATTCACATTTTATAGTAACAAGCCCTTGATATATAAGGTACATTTTACTCTACACCATGCTGTTATTTATGCACACAAAATAATCTTAGATATTCTCAAATAAACCAGTTGAATAATAATAAAAGAAAGCAAAACGCAAGAAAACTTCTGAATAATCTGAAGTCAAGGGATTCTCAGGGTAATTTTTTTTCCATCCAGCACCTAATCCTCTGTTTTCACCCAGCTTTGCCTCATTGAGCCTAATAAGCAGAATCTGTTTTACTGCCCCCTTCAGAAAATAACATATATTTTTTAGTTCATTTATGTTCTAGCCCCCCTAGCTCAGAGCAGATCCTTCTTAGGCTACGTTGCTCAGTGCTGTGCCCACTCCAGTTCTGCCTGTCTCCAAGGATGGAGATTCTTTAGGCCGTCCCTTCCACTGTCAGACAATCATCATGGTGAAGATTTTTTTTTTCCCTAGTACCTAATGAGAATTTCCCCTGTCGACAGTTGTCTCCATTGCTGCTTGTTATATCATCAAGTACCTCTGAGGAGAGTCTGGCTCCATCTTTTCTGTATCCTCCCCTTGCTAGTTGCAGATAATGGTAGGGTCCTCCTAAAGCCTTCTCTTCATAGGGCTGAACAAACCCAGTTCTCTCAGCCTCTCCTCCTTCATCACATGTTCCAGCCCCTCGCCATTTTGGTGGCTCTCCACTGGACTCACGCCAGTATGTCAATCTCTCCTTTACTGGGCAGACCACCTCTGGACACTGTTCTCCACATCTGGTTTCACAAGTGCTACAGAGAGGGGAATAATCACTTTCCTTCACCTTCTGGCTACACTTTTGCTAATGCAGGTCTTATGTGGCTGGCCACCTTCATTGTCAGGGCGCGCGGATACGCAACAGTCAGTCCCAACGAGTATGTACAAAATCATGGTTGTGGATAATATAGGTTACTTTTTGAGCTCCGCACATGCTGCATGAGGAGCCTTGAGTGGAAGTTAAAACTAAATGCATTTGGAAGCCACATGATGAAGTACTTTTGCATTCTGCAGTAATACGAATTTGCAAAGGTTTTCTGGACAATGTTTCTGAGGAGAAGGACACAAAGGTTCTTCAGGAAACAACCAATGCCTTGCTGAAGGTTGGAGGTAAGATATCTTTTCCCAATTCCTTTGCATGAGAATAAGCAGATGATCAGTGCCAATGCCCTAATTGAAAGCCCATCTGAAGCATGATATCTACTAAAATATCCGTATTAGAGATGGTGAGAAGAAAAAAATCCAAAAAATATTTTCCTCATCACAGTTTCATTCTATGAAACAGGCTCACCACTTGTGAAGTAGTAAGCCTTGTAAATGGTGCTGCATTCATTTCCTGACCAAATGACAAATATAAGGGTAAAACATGTTATCTCTTTTTACCTGCTCCACTCTTATCCCAATAGAATTCTGCATCTGGAACTTGGCAGACAAATGTCGATTATTCTGCTTGCCCTCTTATACCACCATTTAAATCACTGATGTCTTGGACCAGAAGCTTTTATGCAAGTTCATATGAACACAAGAGCAGCAATTTAGGTAGCTAAATGTAGGATACCTTGCCTGACCTCCAGCTGCTACTCCAGCTAAGCAAGTGTCAGCTGTAAGTTCTGGTCATATCTGCCAGTCCTATGCGGATGCTTTAGGTGAGTAACAAGTCCAGGTTGAGAGTATATTTGTCTTCAATTCTCAAAATGTTAACTTACAGAAAGTTTGAACTGGAAGTATTTGCTAGTGTGTGGCCATTGCGGCATGTCCAATCTAAAATGCAAGGCAAGAAAAAAAAAGAAAAAAAATTTAAAAGCCACTATTGTATAAATCATAGTAAAAAAAATAAGGCCAATAATTTGAGTAAGTGAATTGCCCGATAAAAATATCAAGGACTGTAAAAAGAAAAACAAGTTAGTTAAAGCTTTCTGATATTTGGATTATTCTGCCTAAAAATCCCAATACAATAAAGGGCACTATCTTCCATATACAACAGAACACATATCTGCGTTTTTATGCCTTGTCAAGAAAAATATTTCTATGATATTCCTATATCAACTTGCAATGTATTATGTATTTTATGTTTTCCCATTAGAAGGGAACCAAAGCAGTTAAAAGAAACTTGCATCTCTGGCTCATGAGTTGACCTAAGTCTAGGATGAATTTTTATACAAACACATGACAAAGTTTTCATCTCAAGGCCCACCAACCTCCTACTGGAACAACTACTGAAAAATGTGAAAAAACAGGGTAATGATGCACTATTTTGTTTTTGGACTGAATATCTCCTGATGATGTGAAAATATATATTACCTTCCCATCTCATTTTTTGTCCATACACTAAGGTTCTTTTAATAAGCAATTTGCTTTCTGCAGTAGAATAGCATGGATAAAGTTAAGGTGCATGTCCAGGAGGTGTCTTTAGCTGTCAAGTAGCAAGATTGGAGTATTGATGATTTAAAAGCCTCTTCTCAATACAAAATTTTTTTATTTAGATTTTTTTTTTTTTTTAATAGGACACTGGGTTTGTGTACTGGCTATTTGGATTGAATTAATTGTTGATTTCATTTAGAAGAAAGAGGTTATAAACTGTTCCAACAGTTTGTAGAGAGAAAAGAATCTGTATTCTTCTGAGTTGCATTTTCGTTGTTTTCAAAAAGCTAGTGGGATTTTAACTGTCTTATAGCTCTAAAAATAGGTATCTCTCAGATAAAGACAAGTTCTTTATCTTTCCATAAAGAGTATGCAAATAAAGGGTCAAATGAGAGTCCTTTTATATAACACACAGATATTTCAGTTTTGGAGTCTCTGACAAGATTCATAGCGTTGTTTGCTGTGTGCTGCCATGTTCTTTCTAGTTCATTGGAACCACTTCAGTAATTAGAACATGATTTATTCTGTAGCAAATGTCTGAAATCCATTTTTAATGTCCCTTACAGAACTTATTTCTACATTATCAAAGCTACAAAATTATTTTAGTTATTGGCCCATTAATTACATTGTAAACTTCCGCATTACTCCATCATGTCTTTATAAGGATTATAGTAAGTCTGATTCTTGGTTCAAATTGTTTATATATATTCTGGGATCACACCAAAAAATTGATCTTTGTCAATATTCATCAGTGCTATTCAGCTGAGAAGCCTAATGTTCTGGCATCATCTTTTAGTGGGATTTTTTTGGTATAATTTGGAATTCCAGGAAGAAGCTTCCCTGTAATTGGCAACACATATATGTATATATTTGTATGAAGATTATAGTGACAGCAGTCCATCTAGTGACCTTAAACATCTGTGAGCCATGCTTTCACTGGAGTTTATCGGAAGGGGAAAATTGACATTTCTCAGCTGCTTTATAAGACTTTTCATGTAATTCAGTGAAGATGATCATTTGTGGCATTTCTTTCACCTAGAGACTTGTTGATAGTTGTCTTATAAAAGTTGTATCAATCTGTTGTTTGTCTGAAAAAATATGGTCTGGCAGTTAATTGCAAAAAGCAACATAGAGCTGACAAATCAGCTCTAAGATGCTGATTTGGGCTAAGGTAAAAAGCGTACTTTCTTATTTGGACTTTCTATGAAAAGGCTCAGTGCTTTGTTAAATTAGATGGCTAAAGGAAAATGAAAGGAGTGATTTTGTCTTGTGTTTTGCTGTTGATAATCTTCAGTTTGGGAAAAAGCATTTGGTTTAATATTTATTAAAATGTGATAGTTATGTTTCACAGAACAAATCTAAAAATAACTGTAACAACTTGAAGTGTGTGTGATAGTTTCTTTGTAAATTATAATTAATACATAATAGATTCCCATATAAAGATTTGCATACAGTTCAGGCAAAGATTTCAAACTGCTTTACATAGGCGTATAAATACTGCTACAATGGGGAAACTCAAAGAAAAGTGACTAGAAGGCCAGTTCTAAAGGCATGATGTAGTTCCTATTCTTTCAAACCTCTCAGTTCTTAAACTAGAAATGAAACACAGGTCTCCTAAAGCTCTTCTCTGATCTTCTACCACAAGAATATATCATCTCCCTTGAGATATAAAGCCACAGAGGACAGGAATTACTACACTGAAGAGTCTGTGAGTTGAAAAGACATTTATTAGTCTTTCAAAGAAGTCACATCATTTTTTCAGGAGAGAGATATATAAACAAATTCATTTCATGACCACAGACCAGGTCTCATTTTGAATATTTAATTTAGAATAAAAAGACGACCTCCAATTATGTACCAAGTTTATTCATTTTAGAAAGTAAATGTAATATATGACCTGACCCACTGAGATATGAGCTTTCCATCTAAGACACATCCCGTCTATAAGAAATGAATAAGTACTAGTTAGTTTTAACCCAGTCCTTGTCCTCTGCAAAGCTGAGTAAAAAGATGGGTTTGCACTATGTCTTAAAGGTCAATAGAGTGAGTGGGCTGTTTTTTCTATGTTTTAGGTTATTGAGCACAATAGAAAATGCTAATATAATGTTTTTATTTTTAATGGGTAGAATATCTATTTAAAAGAAAAATAAAACTACAGGAACACAGGCACAAACATTCACACATCTAACAGTAAAATTGATCCAATTTGCTAAATATGTATGTATTTCAGAGCTCAGACCTTGAAGATTTTGAACACCCTGTATTCTCCTACCACAGTGCAAAGCTAGGGAACCTATCACCTTGCAAGATGCAGGATTAGATATTGCAATATCTCCCACCCCCTCAATATTTACATCCTAATATTTCATCATCCTCCCAAGTCCGTAGCCTTGTCTAGTATACAGGGAGACAGATGGCTCATAAGATTACAAGCTATGGAGATTTGGTGCTACAGACAGGCCCCCCGGTATCCTAAGAAAATTAACAATTTATTTAAACAGCTCTGTCAGATGCAATCCTCTTTGCTTCATTTTGTCTCCTGCTGGCTCTGTCTCATGTAGGATTGCCTGCACATAGATTCACCAGTTACAGATTAATGATGAAGGAAAGAAAAGAAACATAGTCATGAGCTATATGACCTGTGGGTGCACTGGACAAGCATGTGAGCATAACTGGAATAACAGATGAAAAAAATCACACTTCTTATTTTTGTACCATCTTTATGAAAGAACTCTTTCTTTTGTGGCAGCTGAAACAGATTCTTGCCTGTTGAGCAGCTCTAAAATAAGTCAAAGGATTATCTGTATCCCAGTGGTCCCAAGGAACATCAGACTTCAGGTAAGGAGGGCACCAGTCTGACTCTGCACCCTGCAAAACTGTATTTGCTGTTGCTGCTGCCTGCTGATCTGGCCCTTGTGGCCAACAGAGCTGCTCACTGACTGGTGGACAGTGAGTACCCAGGAGCAGTCACACAATCAGCAGGTCATTGTTTTGCATAGAAAAATCTTACACTCCACTGATTATTGCAACATTGTGCAGTTTTCTGAGCTGGCCAGGGAAAACAGGTAGCCGAATTAAGGGTCTGGTTGTCACAGGAACAGTAGCTGTGCACTGATGAGGGGCCATTTATAGGACAGAGTGATTAGCCACATGGCTCAGTGTCACAGATGGGGAACACGTTCTCCCTTTCTACTTCCTTGTCACTGCCATGCTGCAGAGGTCTTACTCTGGTCACTTTTTCCAAGGGAAGGATGATGGTTTGCTGTCTTGTCATTTAAATCTAATGCCAGAGGTAAATAAGCATGCCTGCCAGACAAAGCTCTTAAACTCAGTATGTGATAGTTCATTCAGCTGGAAGGCAGTCACTTAACTGCAGAGTCTGCTTCCCACTGTGAGGCATGCTGAGAAAGCAGAGCTGTTCCCAAGGGTCTCACCCAAGTAAAAGCCTCATGGCTCCCACTGCAAGCATTTGGCTGTGGCTTGAGGAAGAGCAACGTAGTAACTAGGCAGAGACATGCTTGCTCACTGAACTCTCCTGTTTCTCTGCATTTCTGAGGAATGCAGACTGGTGGTTAGGCAACAAGGATGCAGCAACACCTGGGAAATTAGAGGCTGCAACCAGTCACTCTCCAAGACCTGAGCAAAGGGAAGCAGGTGTCTTATAAGAGCGTGCAATAGTCATCTTGGTAAAAATGGAAACTGGGATGCGTGCTTTTCCAGATTTGGTTATTATGGAAATTCTCACTGAAAATAGTGCTGTTCCTCTTTTACTTAGCAAAATAAGCATAGCTTGAGTAACCCTCAACTGTCATGTATTTTAACATAGCTTTTCTGAGTATGAGTGACTATAATTGTGCATGCTAAACAATTTGTCAACAGTATTTGCTTATCACTGGAAATACTACACACTAGGCCTGCATTTGCCTTTTTCACAAACGAATTACAAGGGCTGTATAACTATCCTGTGATCCTCACATACCTTGTCCTTTTCTACTCTACCACTCTTGGTTGAAACGTTCTTGGTTAACAGCATCATTATTCCTTCCCTTTGAATTTTCTATTATTGAAACTCTGACTCTTCCTGTCACTTTTTTTCATTATCACCTACAATTTCCTCCATGATATTTGGAGTATCTCCTATATTTACAGTTCATCCTTCTTCGGTGCCATCATTAAATTTCGTTAACGTACTTCTCCCTTTTCTATGACAACCATTACTGGAAACATGAAACAGCATCTGGTCCCACACTGGTCCTTGGGGAAACTCAGCTCCTAGGGAGTCTCCACTCCAGCAGTTCTGTTTTCTGCATAACACAATGGTGTCTCTCTCCACCAGTCCCATACCCATTTATACTCTTCTCCTCAGCTGAACTAACGATTTCTCATGTGGCACCACCCTCAAATGCCTTAATCGGAAGCATCTAATCTTTTATAATTCTTTCGTCGAGCAAATCAGTTCTGCCAGGTAGTTTGATGGCTTGATCCGGCATAAGAGTTCTGTACAAAATCAATGCAGCTTTTTATCCCATTTCCTTTTTTTTTCCTGTGTTTTTGTAATTTTATGCATTTACATGAGTCTAGTCCATGTTTCATCCTTTTTCTCAAATGCTTAGTGACACCACCTTTACTTTCCTTGTTCTATTTGTATACAGTTGAAAATCCTTCAGCAATCTTCTTAACTTCCTTTGCAATACTAGCTAAACTTCATTTTTGTCAATTCTCTGCTCCTACCTTTCTCAGCCTTTAAGAAGTACCTTTTTTCCTCCTGATTAATGGGTTTTTTTTCTAATTCTTGTAGTTCTTGTTAGTTTTGTTCTTGATTTTTCTCCCTTCTAATGTCTTCTCAGGAACAGTTTTTCATCCAAGGAGGTCTGGAGCCATTTCTTGTCAGGTTCTTTTTTTCTTCACTTGGGAAACAGGGTCCAAATAGTTTTCTCAACATTGACAGGAATAAATTTAAACTTCTGCTTAGGGCCACCTCCAGCCTCCCTCTTCTTTCCTACTGTGATTATAAAGACGCACACTGTCCCAATGAAAACAGATATGTCTTTACTCTCTAATTGGCATTACAGAAGGCAAAGGCAGTTTTCTGTAAATGTATACACATATCCTTTCTCATGTGGTTTTCCACATGCAGTTTGGAAAAACTCATTCAAGGAAAACTGAACTTCCCACAACTTTTATTTGTTTCAATCCATGATACACTGAGAGTTTTTCTATTCTGCCTGTAGTAGAAAACTGCTGCATTCTTATGCTACAGATACTATTGGTTGCCGTAATAAAAGTTATTTAGCATGAAGTAAAAGAAAATTGTCAGCAATTCTATTAATCTAAGATCTACAAGCATTAATTATTTCATATTATTGCTTTCTCAGTAATTGCCCCAATATACAGCTACACTAAAGCAAGTAATTTATCATGGTAAATATTTCAGTTCTTAGCTGCCTTATATCATGTTCAGTCCCTTGTACTTTTACAAAGGAAGTTTAACTAGAGTTGTCCACAAACTCAAAGTTGTCCACCCACTTTTCTCACCTGTGAATTACTATATTAGCTTCAAGGCTATACAGAGTCAGACACAGAGTCTCATTTTAGGCCCCCACAATAAAAATCCCAACAGTATGAGTCAATGCACTANTCAGCCCTGGAAGACCAGGTGTGGAGGAAGAGAGAGAGCACTGAGCTATTTCTTAAACCTTTTCTGACAAAGACAAGAGGTTGCAGGAAAGCTTTGGCTACAGTGCCAATAAATCTTGCATCAAAGCATAGGCTTTCTGGACTTAATTTTCACTTAGCAAGGACATCTCCTTTCCATAAGAGAGCATTAGTGTGTGTATAAGTCTTACACTCACTTAACTATTTCTTTGAAATAAGTGGCATTGAAAGGTCTTCGTAAAACCAAGAATTTTGCCTTTGACATTTCTCTCCACCCCAAAACCTAGAAAAATCAAACGTTTCATGACTCTCTATTGGGCTGTATAAAGAAGTTCTCATTTTAATTTATAGGATGCCCTGCTTTCCCTTAGATTCTTAGGCAGCCCTGGTTTTAATTTGGCAGCTCCCAGTGGTCTCTGCAATATCATTCAGCTGTTCACTCTAAGAGCCATCTTCCCATATGAAAACATTTCCAAACACAAAAAGTCTTGGATATCATTTCGTAAAGAAAAACATTGAAAAAATCCATAAATTGAGTCCAAAGAAGTAAAAATACAGTTACTGTGACAGAGTTATCCCCCTTTTCTCTCCCCCATCTGTGTCTAAGAAGGAAAATACAGGTAACTCGGTGTTATAACTGATCACATCCATTGAAAAGGTAAGTGCTCATTTATCCATCTTCCAAAGGCCATCACCTTGTAAGGGAGGAGGTATCAATAGCTATCAATGTTCAGGTGAAACAATAACTTCTCCAACAAAAGATTACTGAATATCCAAAGATAACATGATATGAATAGATGTTACACATTTCCTGCAGAAGTA
>VYZV01008881.1:0-13985 GCA_013401275.1 Pandion haliaetus
AGATCAAAACTTCATAATTCCCAAACAAATAATAAATGAAAAGGCCAACGCTTAGAATGAGTACTTCTGAAGTCTCAAAAGATTTCTTGTATTTCCAGGTAAACAGGAAAATATGCTGCAAGATTTTTCTGCTTTAGCAAGAACTCTTCTATGTAGTTGTGCATTGAGATAAAAGTCATCAAGTCAGTGGTTAGGAGACATAAACCGTATTTTATAGAGAGGCTCCTCTAAACAGTTTGATGGTATAGAAATACTCATAGTAATACACTAGAAAAGATAATTAGGTTACAAAACATTAAAGGAGAGGGAACTTGAAGATCCTTTTGAGGCCATGAGGCTAATTTATTATAATATGTTGAAGTGCTAAAGTAGACATGTTATACAAATTATTCCCTGTCATAATATGTTACAATGAGTACCTTGTCAATTTTAGCTAATTACCATTGCCAGTAGTCCCAGTAAGACTACTTTAAAAATAGGTGATGGTCTCATGGATACTGGAAAATTAAACTCCCCTGCTGCTGTATCTATCTATTTTTACCATCTATCTACATGCCATTTGTAAGAAAACTTTAAATTCATGTAATTTTTTTGAACATAATTGTAGTATCTTAATGATTGCACATGTCACTTCTGGCTGATGAATTTGAATATAATTCCATTCATTCTTCTCTGAGTTAGTAGACTCTGAACATGCTACACAGGGAATAAACTGAAGCAGGGGAGGAGCTATTGCCTTTTGCTTCTTATTTTGAACAGCTCAATTCTGACTAATCTGAGAGGTTTCTTGGCAGTCTTTGCTGAGGGATTAATTCAGCCTTTGTTTTCCTTTGTCATGCATCGGATCTAATGAGTGTATCACTCCTTTCAAAGAACACCTCTCTAGAAAAGGTAAATCCACTGCAAGTTGTTCCCTGTGTGCTTTCATTCATTCGGATTCTTTTTTTTAACTAAGACTACTGCAAAAAGCAAATATAGTAACCAAAGCACCATCAGACATTATTTTGCATTAAAATGGAGCTTTCTTACTTTGACTGGAAATAAAAGTGAAGACTGTTATGTGGAGAAGGCTCTTCAGTAGCTAATGGGAAAACAGACTCTGGAACATCAGGCTCTCTGTGTTTGCATTGAACCTGAGACAAGGAATTAACTGCTAGCTAAACAGAGCCTTGAAAAATAATTTTAAACAGTTTCAAAGTAAAAAAAGCAAAAATGAGTGAAGTAGATTAAAATGAAAGAACAAAGATAGGAGTCAAGAAATGACTTTGCATAGCCAATGAACTTTCTGCCTTTATTTAAGTGCAAATGAGTAAAGGGAAGAAGTTGTTAACAATTCAAGGTGAAATCTAAATTAAATTGAAGGGGATAGTAAAAAATTAAATGGTTGCAGTATTAAATTTAATTTTCCCCAGAAGGAAGACATGACTAAACCATACTGGCTTCATGGGTAATAAAGCATAGGTGATAAAAGATGTACAGTGAGACAGAGTAACATAAATGTCAGTAAATGCATATAGTTTTTTAAATCAGTGTGTTGGTTTTTTTTTTAAAAGTATATATGAACTTTTGGAATAAAAGATTAATATTTTAGGCTTGCTTACTATGATTTTAATTTTAGAAGGGAAGAAAGAATGAGTCATGGCAAGAATATCAACTAGGAAAGCATATGACGGAGTAATTTTTCCACTTGCCTAATGTTCATCCTGAATAAAAGACCATGCAAAATGTTAGGGGCCAGATTCACAGTTTGTGAAACCGTACTGATTTATGCAGAGTCATTTTTTAGCAGTAGTTACAAACGTTCAGATAGAAAAGGTAGGTTAGAAAACAGCTAAATCTTTAGATATCTATAGCCAAGTCCAGAACAAAATGCTGATTAAAGCCAGCAGAGGAACTTACAGTGAGTGGTAAATTTTGTGTTACAGCTCACTGCAAAGGAAATAAGCTTGAAGATCTCACCTAAGCCCTTAGTAAATAATCACAATCAGCACATCTGTGTAGGACCACTCTAAATGATACCTTTATCAACATGAGTAAAGTGTGTGTTTCTTGTTCCAAAGGTTTTGCAATTTACACAAGATATGAGAAATAGCTGCATAACTCTGAACAGCAATGAAGAAAATGAGACACTGCAGTCAGTTTCCAAGGTACAGGAGAAGAGGCTGACTGTTTTAGCTGTTTGAAGCACAGATTTGCACATTTCAAATATGCAGAATGGTTTTAATGGCCAGTTGTCATGCACGGACAATTATAGATCGTGTATGTACTGTTGCACCCATTTGTCTGAGGTGGCATTTTGCAGTAAATTAGGACTGGTGTTGGAGCTGTGTTGGAAGGCATGAAGACTTAAGTAGGCAAAGATGTAACACTGAGAATTGATAAGACAGTGAGGTTACTGGCAAAAAACAAACAAGAAAAGAAATTAAGGAGGATGACATAGGCTTATGAGAAGTCAGAAATTGTATCACAAGAGATAAGAAGCCAATAAAGAGATAAAAAGGAAGATGTTCTGTGATTTGTAAGTGTGAGTGATGATTCTGAGAGTGACTTTCTGAACTGAAAAGGGACAAAGGTAATAATAACCTAGACAAGTGACAATAAAATTGCTATAGGAGAAGACCAACATCTAGCAGGAGAGTTTCGATCATAGATGTTACAAAACCCCCTGAAGTTTGAGAAAGTTAAAAGCAAACAACAGCAGACTGGATATGGGACAGGAGAAGGCAAAAATATTGTAGTTAAGGAGCTCTACAGAAGATCTCTATTGGCTATTGAAGCATGTTAAAACTTTCTGTTTGAATTAGGCATAATGCTGCAAACTCCTTCTATATACTGACTACATACTGTAATATGTTTGATACTATATAGAGGTGTAGAGGTGGGACCCTTAGAAAGCTCAAGGAGAGCTGCTTAAGGTAAGAAACTGTATGAACAACAAAGTAATGAGAACATCCAATTATTGTGGAAGCAAATGTTTCCCGGGGTTAGCTGTCAAAATTGATAAAGCTGAACAGTCTCTTTACTACTTACATAGCTTACTATAATGCTTTAATAGTTCATGACAGGAGATAAAAATGAAATTCTTTTCCAATCCATCACAGGAATTTTTTTTTTGGGTGACAGTGTAGTGGCATTTTGTGCTGCAATGGTCAGTTAAATCTTTGTGAAGTTATGATTGACATTCATCTAATTTGCATTATTTGACCTTTATTACAGTTGTGGAGTTTTTTCCCTACAAAGCTACTGGGTTTGTTTTCTTCTTCTTCCAGGATCCTGGACCCTGACCTGGTTGTGACACCGTGATTCTGAAAATAATTACTTAACCACTTTGAGTAGCTGAGATCCACAAGTGAAAGTGTGAACTGAATCAGAATACATGAATTATGTGCATTAACTCTGACTCATTATTTGGCACTTTCGCAAATTTTGAGTTCTACAATAGTCCAGATGAAGAAAAAAATTTCTTGAATTAAAGGTATAGTTAGGTTTGACAGTGCCATAGAAAAGGTCCACAGTTTGCTTAAGAAAGTCTTGTGCCTGTCTTGGGTTTTGAGTTCTCATGAAATTCATTACTGTGGCATTATAGTGGCAGCAAAAACACAATTAAGCAAATGTGCTGAATTTCCGTGAGCTCCAAGGGTCTCTTTGATTCTTATTATGGTAGATACTGGAAGTGTGAACCAGTTGAAATTGTACACAATTTTTCTGTTGACTACAGGCCTGTGTTTAATGTTGACATATAGATTAATTTAAACCCATGCACTTCCAGCATGTGGTTTTGGTTTTCATCCTAATTGTCATATCTTTAACAGTCAAAAATAAACGTTCACACCTAATTGCTTTAGAGCATTTAAAACCAGATCTGTTTTGAGTACAGGTATCAGGTTGCAAAAGAGTAGACAGCTCTACAAGAAGGAGGCCAGCTGCACCAGCAAGAGCAGAGGGCCACCACCCCTATGAGGAGAGCAGTGCAGGGTTGGGACCATGACCAGGGAAAGCCAAGGGACCTGTGGCCTCCACACCAGTCCCAGCCAAGGGGCAGGTCCAAGGCCAAGCCAGGAAGCCAACTGAGTCAGCAAGGCACGAGGCTGGGAACAAGCAGGCAAAGGATGAGGGCCTGAGCTGAAATGCGTCTTCTAAGTGAGGGCAGGGAGACCCCAGAGAGGTTCCCTGCAGGTTTTTGCTCCCCAGCTCTTTCCCAGCAGGCTGCCGCAAGACCACGGGGCTGCACCATGCTGGGGCTGGCCATGAGCATGAACCACTGGGAGAGTGTAGAACCTGCTCTGCACCTCACCCCAGTGTCTGACACCGTGAGCTTAGAAATTCAGATATGACTTCAGGTTTTTGTTCGCTTTACTGATTTGAAGTGTGAATTTAGCTGTATATACCAAGGAGAAGTGTAGAGTACAAGCTGTTTCTACTGAAATATGGACTGATAAGTTTTCATCGTTGCTTTTTTTTGCATAGTGCTTCAATTTCTGTTTATGGTTCTCACCTGTTCACACATTTCATGCTCAAGATTCAGGTCTTTTTTTCCTTCAGCAGTCATAATTGCCATTGGACACTGTAGAGGACCCTCTGCTGAATAAACCCGACTCAAATAAGAAGTTGCAATTGTGTAACTGAATGAAACTCCACATATGAACAAATCATTATTAGCTCCATTTTGAGTAGACTTAAGTATACTTCTATTCTAAATTAAGTCTCAGTAAAGCAATGTTTTTTTATTATCTGCATGTGTTTTAAGCTTTGTCTCTTTGTTTACAGAAATGAGCGGGGTTCTAATGTTTGCTAAAAGTGCATAGTTAAAACTACAAGAAAGTAGTCTGGAGTAATGTGGATCTGCAAATTAGTTTGTATTTCATCTCTAGGTATTGACTAACTTCCAGTTGCAGATTGGTAACTTTGCAGCATACAAACCTTGCAGCAAACCTATTTTGCCTGAAAATGCATCTCAGGTAAGTTATATTATTGCTGTTGATTAGAAAGAATAAAAGTAGTTTGCAGTTAGAGAAACATAATAAAACAATATTTACAGATTTCCTTTTCAGAATAGAACTGCATTTTAACTTTACCTTTAAAAATAATACCATTAAGTTAGAATAAGAAAACAAAGAAGTAACTGGGACCGAATTTCCTTATTTCTTGTAAGCAGCTGGTGGAGCAAGTGCATTCAATTCAAATTTCTGTAGAAATGAGTCCAGCCTGTTTCCTCTCATCTTGCAGAATAGTACATTTTGCACACAAATTTAATTTAAATATAAAAATAATGGAAAAGTTTTTCATCCTTGAGATAATGTATACATTTTAGATTGGTGTGTTTATTAAATTCATGGATATGCAGTTTTCCTCAAATAGTTACAACTACAATCGCTGACATGAATGCAGTGCTTTATCCCTGTATGTTCTGAGAATGCACATCCCCTCAGAAAGCCTTTCATACTATAAAACTGCATTTATATTTTGGCACATTTTCCTTTTCCAGATAAGATGGTACTGCTACATCAGTGCAACTTGGATGTTTTACATGTGGTGTTTGTCAATTAAAATCACGCTGACTGCCTTATGTAAACACTGAAAGTATGAGTGATAGATGGACACTGACTACTAGTGTGTTCACTGGCAAGGAACATGCTGAGCCAGTTATTTTGGGTAGACAATATCAGGTCTTACGCTACATGTCATCGACATGTTTCTGTTTATGGAGAGTAATGTCTTCTCCTGCGTTCATCTGTCAAATGTTATGCTTATAAAGATTTTAGTTGTACTGAAATCTAATTAGAAGCTCTATGTGTGCTAATCTCGCAAAAATCACTAGATCCACGTGGAGACTGTGGCTTCAGGAATAATAAGATCTCTAGAAGGGAGATGTTAAGAAACAAATATCCAAGACTGAGACATGATTTTGTGCATCCTGAAGGGAGAAACTTTGTTATATTTTGTTCAAGTATTTTGCTCATCACAAATTGACATACCAAAACCCTTCACAAAAACAGCATTAAGTAATTTGTGTTATATTCTCAATTCATCTTTTGCTGAGGGCTTAATTGTCCCAGTTATCTGTAAAGCTGATTTATACATTCTTGCAATTTCTAGTGGTCTTTAATTATATACGTACACAAACAGTATTATATCAAGCCACCTTAATCTAGTGTTTCTAATAGCCATTAAAGAGTGTTAACAGATGATTCTCATTGTAAGTCACCATGGCCAAATATTGACTGGTGCATAAATGTTGTATACAAATTTGTTAAGTACATTTTTTTTAAAGCAGTGATTTCACTAGAAAAGAGTACATGACCCTGTTTTGTTCATTTTTTCATTCACACATAGATAAATCTCTCTCAGGCTTAGAACAAGGCAAAGTCCAATATAATTTCTTGTTATGTATCAGAAACAAGAAAGCATAAATAACCTCTTGGAGAAGAATACCCTAGGATATGTATTCCTAAATGGGCATCCCAGATTCATGGTAAAGTATTGACTATTTTTTCCGTATGGAACATACACATTTGGCTGTAACCATGGTCAGAGCAAAAGGGGCAAATGTTTAACCCTCCATTCTTCATACATAGTGTTCCCTCAACATCCATGTGAGGTGTAATAAGAAACTAGTAAAGTTTTTGCCAGGTCTGAGTTGAAAAATGCAGATGCTCTTTGGATAAAAGGGAAGACAGAAGACTCCCAAGTGTAATGCCATGACTAACAACCCCAAATGCTTTTGTCCACACTGTTGTCTTCCTTCTGATACCAGCCATGTCTTTCCATCCCGTCCTTCACTAAGCGATTGTTGTGGTTTAACCCCAGCAAGCAACTAAGCACCACACAGCTGCTCCCTCACTCCCCTCCGCCCCCAAGTGGGATGGGGGAGAAAATCAGGAAAAGAAGTAAAACTCGTAGGTTGAGATAAGAACGGTTTAATAGAACAGAAAAGAAGAAACTAATAATGACAATGACAACACTAATGAAATGGCAACAGTAAAAATAAAAGGATTGGAATATACAAGTGATGCACAATGCAATTGCTCATCACCTGCTGACCAACACCCTGTTAGTCCCCGAGCGGTGATCCCCTCCCAGTTCATATATGTCACATGGTATGGAATACCCCCTTGTCCAGTTTGGGTCAGCTGTCCTGGCTGTGTCCTCTCCCAACTTCTTGTGCCCCTCCAGCCTTCTTGCTGACTGGGCATCAGAAGCCGAAAAGCCTTGACTTTAGACTAATCATTGCTTAGCCACAACTGAAAACATCAGTGTGTTACCAACATTCTTCTCATACCTATCTCAAAAACATAGCACTATACCAGCTACTAGGAAGACAATCAACTCTCCCATCTGAAACCAGGACAGCGATAAAGTAATGTGACTTTTTTACTCGTCATGTAGCCAGTTTGCCATGTAGCCAGATCAGCTCCAGAGATGGTGGGAAGGAGATTGCCAGGAACAAGAGGGAAAGGAGATGAGAGAAGGGGTGGATTCTGGATGCAAAAGCCTGAACACAGGGAAACCTGGAAGGAGCAGAGCCAGCATTGCTTGCACAGCAAGGTGGGCATCAGGCCAGGTGCAGGACGGCAGCACCCCCATGTAGGGGTGGGGTGCCTGCCTGGTAAGCACAGTGTTGCTGTCAACATGCGACTGACCATCTTGGAAGTGGCCTTCAACCTGGATCTGCCTAATTGTGAGAAAGACTGTCAACAGTTGCACAAGACTGCTTGCCTCCAAAGTCCACTGCAGGCATCTCTCCTCAACTGTGGGCCCCGCTGGAGCCCTCACACAGCTTTGGCCCTCAGTGAAGGCTCAAAGTTGTGTGCAGGATAGGCAGGTGCCAGGCTGAGGATGGCTGCAGAGAGGGGCCTCTCCTCCAGGAACTCTCGACCTTTCTGCAAGGGTATGGGCGTGCTCCATGCTGCAGCCCACTAGCTCTTGCTTTATTTAGATGTGGACTTCTACTTTTAGTTGCTTCTGGCTGAATCTGCATCTAATGGCTTCTGTTGGGTGTTTCCTGATTATCTGATTCTTGATTAAGGAAAGTCTCCATCTTTGGACTTTAACTGATACATGATTTGTGTATATCAGATGACTGGCTGTGTAGGAGAGTTTATCTTGTTAACACAATTCCAGCAAACACGAAAAACTAATAGCAATTTTAGCAGTGAACGTGGATGTAAAGGGCACTAGAATCTCTGTGTTAGACAGCATGGGATTGCTTGACACTGTGCAGTGATGCGGTGGTGATGTGCCAGAACAATCCCAGCACCAGCTAGAGAAGCTGTCCTGACACATCAGAGGCATTGACTCAACTGGAGCTCTGGAAGGACGATGTTGCTGTCCAGGTCTTGGGGTTCATGAATTGCCTGTTGCCTCTGCTCCTCTGGAGGGGATGGAGGTCCTGCTTGAGTTGCAGAGGAAGAAGGTGTGGTAGGGGTGAGCAGACTGTCTAGTGTCAGGGTGGGCAACAAGGAGGCTGACAGGGTCTTGAGTTTCCTTCCCACCAGAATGACCCTGTGATCCTCATACAGGCTCTGTCCATTTTGTTGTCTCTGGCAAGGCACAGGGGCAGGGAGAAACAAGAAGAGAGGAAAAACCTTAAACTTTTCCATTGCAAATTGCCAGAGCTTATGAGTAAGTAGTCTTAGGTAAAAGACGGAGTATGGCTAGGTCTGACAAAGCTTTCTGTGTTATTTGGAGTCAGCTTACAGTAACCCATTTCCAAGAGGGATGCCTGCCCTCTTCCTGCACAGTGAGGTGCCCTTCAGCTCCATCCTATAAAATGCTAGGCTGTCTTTGACATCTTCAACTTTCACTGGCCTTACTTGGAGAGAGAATATTCATTACTTCTGAAGTCTCTATATACTTTAAATAACTGAGATGAGAGAGTCTGAAAGTCTATTTTTCCAAAGCAGCCAAAATTTGGGACAATAGGTACGTAGTGAGATTTCTATGGTGGCATTTCCCCCCTTCCCTCTCTTGTCCTTCTAAATGGCAATTAGAAATGTTGACATTTCCCCCCTAACAATGTATGAGTAAAGAGAGGTTTGTAAAAGACTGGAAATGGTTTATACAGTCTTTGCAAATAGACCTTGGGCAGACTGGATCTAATAAACAGAGACTTAAATGAGACTCATGCATGATATTTCTACATCATTCAGTGTTCAATCATCCTGGCAAAATTATAATGCTAATAATGATGTTCCTTTGTAATGTACTTGACAATTAAGACAAATTATGTTCAGAGGGAGTAGTGCTGGTTTTGAGGGTACCTGAGACTGCACTTGGATGCTCTAGAGATTTTGAGAATAGTAACCTGTTGGTCAGCTCTGGCAAGTAAATGTGAATGTCTCCAGAATTATTCCCCTATTTATGAAATATTATACAAAGTATAAATGATATAAATTGTTGCATAAATTGTCAAGAATTCACATTAATTTTGGTGCTGAAGCTCTGTTACATGTTTCTTCAAATATCCTTGCATCTCAGCAGTTGTGTACTTGTCAATACATGTATGCATGAATGGAAAATATGAAGACGTTTACATTCCGTTCCTTAGACTGTCAGTTTAAAAGCCTGCCTGCTATGATAGAGTTGGATAGGCTTAGTTGTTTAAGGTGTAGAGAGCAACTGTCACATCAGAAATCAAATCAATTTAACTGAACAAAGTGAAATATTATTGACCTCTCCAAAGAGTACTTTATATTTCAGTATACTGTCAAGGAAACAGTAATAAAATAATGTGCTTTTCACTCATATTATTCTGGTAAATGCCACTTTGAAATAATTTAGCAAATTACTCTTTTCTAGATGAACTCCATTATTCATTCAGCTATTATTTAAGGATCCCATAAAGGTTTACCAAACAAAATAACAACTAAATGGTCAGGCATTAATTGACATTTCTCTAAAAGAATTTAATATTGCCAAGAGGTTATATATCAGCATCATTAACAAATAACCTTGCTTATGAGTTGAATAGCTAGGAAATTGGACGCAACAACACAATGTTATTAGAGTGCTTCAGATCTGATTTGGAGGAGGTATTATGTGGTCTGTTAATATGTAACAGTGTTGATCAGATCTGATTTACTTAACAGAGGCCACTCACTGAGCTGTAGGTTGGTAATAGTTCATGCTAGACTGTGGCACAGATCAAAAAATAATTTATCGAAAACGGTTTTGGATCTCAGGTTGGATCCCATGTAGGAAAAATTCTGCTGCCTTGATTATAAGAAGAAAGCTTTACAAGTACTCCTGCTGAAATAAACAGTATGTGGAAGACTAGAAAAAAACTACACTATCATCAGTCTTAGTCACTGGAAAAATATTAGAGTCTAGGTCTTTGTGCAGGCTCATCTTCACACTTACTGTTTTTTATTGGACAGGGTAAGTTTTACTTGCAAAATTATTTAACAGTGCTTTGATACATGAATGATCACAATCTGTTTTAAAAATGTCTTTTAATTCTATGTTTTTTTCTGGAATTATATCTCTTCTGGATCTGGCTGGGGTGGAGTTAACTTTCTTCATAGCAACCTTTATGGTGCTGTGTTTTGGATTTGTTACCAAAACAGTGTTGATAACACTAAAATTTTGGTTATTGCTGAGCAGGGCTTGCACAGTGTCAAGGCCTCCTCTGCCTCCCACTCTGCCCCACCAGTGAGTATGTTGGGGGTGGGTAAGTGATTGGGAGGGGACACAGCTTGGACAGCTGACCACAACTGGCCAATGGGATATTCTGTACCATATTCCACCATGAGCATCACTAAAACTGGAGGAGGGATGGGTTTTGGGTAGGTAGCCATTGTTTGGGGGCTGGCTGATCATCAGACTGCTTGTGGGATATGGCGAGTGCCTTCGTATAACTTTTTTTTTCTTTTTATTTTCTTTTCTTCTTCTTTCCTTCACTTATTAAACTGTCTTTAACTCACTTATGCCTTCCAATTCTCTCCCCCATCTTGCTGTGGGGAGAAGTGAGTGAGCAACAGGGTGGGGGCTTACCTGCCAGCAAGGGTTGATCCAGCACACTGTTTGTTAGTAAATATGAAAGCTATTTTGAGAGTTGAAATACCAGTAAACTTCTATTCTTACTAAACAACATCTACTGTAATATTCAGAACTGAAGCAGATTTCAAATATTCCCATTGTCAATTTTTAAAATTTTTTTTTTTTAGTGTCAATTATTTGTCAAGGGAATAATGGAAATGTAAAACCTTCATATCTTATCTAGCAAAGCACTTACACATATATTTCACTTCAAACTTAGCTAACACTCTCAAAAATAAGATGAGGCTTAATGTTTGATTCAATGAGAGTGGGATTACTCATAAAGTTAAGAATGCATTTTAATCTTTTGCTGGATTAGCACCATGCAGCATGTGTCCTATCCAATCTGTGGATCTACAAATAAGGTCACTTTGAAGTACATATACTTACAGGAGTGAAAGAAGGAATTTTAAGAAACCAGGTGTATTTAACCTTAATTTGAAAAAAAAGGCATGAAAAGAAAAAACCTGTCTCTGTGCAGTTATATCCACTTGACTGGATTGCAGATGACTGTCTGGCTGAGCTCCATATCTCTTTTCATTACAATTTCAGCACTGTGGGATAGTTAAAGAGTAGAGGAGAAACAGCCCGTGTTTAAAGTAATGTTGCTTATATTGCTGCTTAGCCAAGGAATTAATAGCTGGCCTCTAGGGAACGTGGTTGGCATCTGGTTCATGGCACGACTGAGAGCACTACTATGGGAGTTAGAATACTAGTTATCTTATTAATAAGTTGCTCTCAAGTGCATATTTATTATGTACTACATCTTCTGTCAGAACTATTCTTCCTGTGCAGAAGCTTTATTTATGGTTCTAATTTCTTTTGCATTATTTATCTACAGTGACCAAAGATGAGCACTGAAAGGTAGATGTACTATATAAAATAATGCCTGGCTGATTGACTGACTGAATCAATATTCATATTTATACTGTATATATCACCCAAGGTCCCTTCAGGGCTTTCCTGTAATTACGCAAAGTAATAAAATATTGCCTTAAAGAGCCAAGGTAAATGCTAAATCCTGAATTTATTAGCCTGAGAACTCTGCATCAGCACTCTCCAATCTTAAAAGTGCCAAAGCAAAAAACTTTTCACGCATCACACGGTTTAGAAATAGCAACCAGGGATTTTTAACAATCTGGTGGAAAGATAGCATAGAAAAGATAGATGTATGAAGACAAAATAGTAACATGACTCCAGTTCAGATTTAATTTGTTGCCAAGAGGAATATTTTTATGGCTTCATTTTCATCACAACTCCTACCCTTGCCCATGCTGTCACAGCAAGTCATTGGATGTTGCTGCCATAGAGACAGCAAATGGGGAAAAAATTCTGCTTTTTGCAAAATGAATCTAACATTGACAATGATCATGTCAAAATCATTGGTTTAACTCCAACATCACTCCATCACTGTAAATCAAATTCAGTTTCCCTGAAGGCAGTGAAGTTCTGCTGCTCAAAAATTAGTCAAAATAAGATCACAGTCAGATCCAAAAATGAGAAGATTGGAAGGAGTAGAAGTAGGCCCAGAAAAAGCGTATGTGATGGTGGAGAGTTTTCATAATGGCAATGGATGCAAAATAATATCTTGGGTTAGAAGTTCAGATTCAGACTCACATTTTACAGCTAGTCATATTTTCTTCAGTGGGTCTTCTGGAAGTTGTGGATCTGGACACTGTCAGTCCCTATGGCTGAGCTGCCTCTCCAGTGCAACACCCAGTCTGGGAGCTCTGCTCTGTTGTCTGAAGTACCAACTTCTTTAGAAGAAAGGGATATAAAGAGTATAATATTGAGAAACTAACATTGTTCTGGGCTAAGAATTGCAGGTGCAGTTTTAAATAACCTGCTTCAGACAGATTTATGTGTGCCTAACAAGTTATTTCTGTGGCTGGCTGGCTGGAAATGTTTTGTGTTATCAACAATTTAGATACTTGTTGCTCTACTGTAACTGCAGATTTTTTTCAGTGTAGTTACCATCTTTGTCTCAACTCAAAACCTTAGAAACTACTTTACATTAAATTTTACTGTTCTTCTCACACCCCAGTATTTATCTTGCTCAATACTGAATTCATGATGTTATTCTAACTTTTTGTGGCTCTGAAAGGTGAATACAGCTGTCAACACAGTGCTTCATGTTGCAGAAGGAGTGACAGAAATGTCTGAACTGGAAGTGGAAATGTGCTACAGACTGGCTCTCATAAACAGAGTTTTCTTTATGCATACATACAATCCTTTAAAACTTGTAATGCTCAATCTGGAGAATGGGCAAGCGATGTCTAACATGCCCATTGGGGCTTATGCGGCCCAATGTCATGGTATCTCTATCCAGCAGATCACTGGATGTCTGATCAAACTGTCAAGTTGTATACAACCAATTTCAGTGAAGAAGGAAACAGCTCAAATATAATCTCAAACAGCTCAAATGTTGGCAGCAAAGGTGATAGAATCAAGGATTAGTTTGCAAATTAATGAATTAAGACATGAGAACTCAGCACTGAATATGAAAGCTATTTGGTGATCCCAGTTTTGCTATGGGATTGAGCACTTTGCAAGACTTCTCACCTTTAACCACAGCCCAGCAGTGGGGAGTACCTTTTATTGGGCATTCTGCCCCATACTTAATTTCTTTCTCTTAGGGAAGAAGCGTATTAAATCTTTCTCATTTTTGTTAGAAGTGGTGAACTCCTCTTAACTGTTAGCTACTCCCATCCATCAAATGACACTTAAAGCTGGATATTAAACTCCTGTATTTTCTGCTTTTGAAAGTGTCATCCACTGGTGTGTGTTATGCTAATAAGTAACGATAAGTTCACAAGGATGTGAGCAGTAGGTTGCCATACAAATTTAATTTGAGTTCATTATAAACACACTGGAAAAAATCAAGGTATTACAAATGATCTGGGACAAATTTAACAATAGTGTATTTCCGAACTATATCCAATACTAAA
>VYZV01008898.1:4710-15170 GCA_013401275.1 Pandion haliaetus
GGTTTAAAACAAAACAAATGAAAAAAAAAAAAAACCAACCCAACAACTAGAGGTAAATGTCATTATGATGGGAGAATTGCAGTTTTCTGAAGTGTACCTGCCTGTTGCTTGGTATCTTTGCTCTTTGTAGGGCTAAATGTTTTGCGAGTAATCAACGAACCCACAGCTGCAGCTATGGCTTATGGACTCCACAAAGCTGATGTGTTTAATGTTCTGGTGGTGGATTTGGGTGGAGGAACTTTGGATGTGTCTCTGTTGAACAAGCAGGGAGGGATGTTCCTCACACGAGCCATGGCAGGTGAGAAAAATGCTTTACTTTCTTGAGGAGTGGGGGGAAAGGAGAAGTGCACCTGAAGTCACTATCAGAGGGGCTTTTGAAAACATACCAGCCTTATCACAAAGTGTTCTCCAAATGTGTTCTCAGCTGCCTTTCATGCAAAATTAGGCTTGTGACTGGTTTCAACAGTTAAGATAAATTCACAGGTTTTGGCTGACTCAAGGAGTAAGTTGTGGTTTCATTTTATCCATGGCTGTTAACTTTTGTGCCCACAAGTAAGGTGTTGGTGTGTATTACAATTACTTTGACTGGACTTTTGGGGGCTGGGGGTGTTACAAATCTTTCTATTACCTTTGTCCAAAGTGGAAATACTTGCCAAATCCTTGACCAGTGATTTTAGAGCATCCTTGCTTTGTGTTTGGCTCCAGCTCAGTTGGGCAGGGATTGGGAATGCGCATGCTGTTAATCCAGAAGTAAGTTTTGTGATATGTACGTGCCGGAGTGTTTCATCACTTGGCAAAAAGTTGTGGCAGCAACGTTTAGTAAAACTGTAGTGAATACACAACTGCTTTTCAGATGACCTGGATTCAGACAGGTCTGAGATGCAGTGCTAACTGTCTGTTGCCTTCAATGAACAAGTTTTGATGTGAGCTGCTGCTCAGTCCAGTAAGACTGGAACAGCAAGAAATATTTAGCAGCTTCATTCTGATTTATTTAGATGGAGGTCCACTAAGTGAATTCCTATTTTCAGTCAAAACAAAACAGTGGAAGCTTTGAGAGTATTGTTCAACACAGATGAAAGGGTTTCTTTAACTCTGTTGAATGGAAAGCATGAACATTTGTTTGAAAGTTTTTGAAAACATGGTTCAAGAATAATCTTTCAGTAGAAATTGGTTATATATTGTACTTTTTCTCTCTCTCTGAAGGCTAATATAAGATATATCTGTTAACAGAGCTTGAAGTTCACAGCTTGCATTTTATCACTTTCTTCCACTTTTTTGGCAGGGTATATGCATACACTTCAGTAGCATGTAGCTTTTCTTGTAGGTGCATGAGGACGCTGAATAACTTGAAACTGTTAAAACAGAAATCCCAATAAAGCTGTACTGTGGAAGTGCTAAGAGAAAAATCCATTCTGGGCAGAGAGAGAAATTTGAAACCAAGAATTTTAGCCGGAAAAGCAATTTGCTGTGAGAGATTGCACTTCACTTATGTTTTATCATTACGTGTTTTCCTCTATAGAGAATACCTCTGAATTAACAACTGCTGCTTTTCTTCTGTTACAGTGTCACAGAGCAGTTCCAAGGGAAAAACACTGAGGGGGAATAGATTCTAAAATAGTTGCTATAAAAAAAAAAATACGGAAATTGCTCTCCATCATGTGTTCTTCAGTGGACAACAGTTATGTCTATTTGCAGCTCTGTGAGCTCTTGTGCTATGCTTGTGGTCCCCTAGTATCATTGTTCCTGCCCTTGAGCACCATCTCCTAGTAACAGAGAAGGTGTGTGCTGCTTTCTGAAGCTTTGAAGGTGATGTCTCTGATGCCTTCTACTCTGATATTTCAGGTAACAACAAACTTGGAGGACAGGATTTTAATCAGAGGTTGATGCTGTATTTATATGATCAGCTCCATCAAATGTATGGTTCTCTGCCGACAAGAAAAGAAGAAACACATCGTCTCAGACAGGCCGTGGAAGCAGTTAAATTAAATCTGACTGTTCACGAGGCAGCTACACTAAGGGTGTTGTTGACTATGCCAGAAAGGAAGCTTATAAAAGAACTCCCAGAAAGTGAAGTAAAAACAAACACTGTGCTAAAAGGCAAGCCTTCACAAAGAACAAAAGAGCTGAAAAATCTTGGAGACGCTTCAAAAGTAGAGAACAATTTTGCTGAAGTTGTGTTTGAAACAGAAATCTCTAGGAAGCTATTTGAGATGTTAAATGAGGACCTTTTTGAGAAGATTGTTGTGCCCATTGAACAAGTGTTGAAGGAAGGCCACCTACACAGAGCAGAAGTGGATGAAATTGTGTTAGTTGGAGGCTCTACCCGGATTCCTCAAATACGAAAAGTTATTCGGGATTTCTTTGGAAAGGAACCCAACACCTCGGTAGATCCTGATTTAGCAGTTGTAATGGGTGTAGCTATCCAAGCAGGAATTGTTGGTGGGTCCTGGCCTCTTCAAGTCAGCGCTATAGAAATTCCTAATAAGCATTTACAGAAGACTAATTTTAACTGAGAAGAAACTCTTCCCCATTGCATTCCATCTCTTTGAAGGTGTACTCAGGTGGTGCATACTTCTCTGACTGGCAGTGGACCCTAATCTTAGCCGTATTATATTAATTTCTTATCTTTTCCAGTTAGCTGTTACTGGACACTTAACTGTGTTAAAGCTAGATGTTACTTTAAAGGTACGAGTGACTTTTGAAGTCCTGAAGTGTCCTGTATTTGCTTGTAGATTGGATGAAAATGCCAGTGATGACACACCCACATTTTCTTGCTAAATTTTATTAGCAAACCCTGAAGAGGTGTATGTTTAAAATACAAAGGGAGTGTGACCAAACATTAGAGATAATGTGGTATGGTACTGTAGGTATTCCCAGGTCCAATATATTTACTTTGGAAGAATGTGAAGCAGCGTTAATGCACATAGCAATAGCAGTGTTGAGCTTCAATTTATTTATTAAATTGAGTCATTTGAGCATTTAAGCACCTTTCTAAAAGGCATGTTGCAGCTTGAATGAGACTTCGCATTCACTTGATTCTTTGCTGTTCGTAACAGCATAATGGTATTACTGAGGCAGTATGGCAAACTGTCTCATGTTTCAGCCGAACCATATTAAGAAACTTAGCTCTTGCTAATGTAGAGTTACTTAGTGTGTCTCCAAGGGCTTTACTTCCTGATCTGGTTTTGATGGTTAATGTACAGGTCCTGCTGTCATACCACTGATGTTCTCCACAGAGAACAAGGGCATATTGCCAAATGTTTATACCTCTCTCCGCCTTATTTAAAAGCTGCAGTAGTTTTATGTATCTTAAAGTCACACCTGGATATCTTCCCTTGATTTTACCAACACCAATTTCATTGTGCATCTACGAGTGTGTGACGCCTGTCCCCTGGAGTACCCCAAGCTGTGCCGTTTTCAGGGAGAAGGTGTGGGACAGAAGGGACTGCCTGGATGAAGTCGTGTTCCTGTAGCCCTAGTAAATGAAAATTCACCCAACTATTTTGTACTTTCTAGCTCACATCTCTGGTTTAAGTTTTGTCATATCCCCACTCTAAACTGAACGTAGATCAGAGATTGTAGCTGTTCTTTTGGGAAGGAAGCAGTGGGTGTAACTTGGGATTTGAGGTAGCACTTCTTGGGACTTTATTGTAGGCAAATAGTTTGCTACCCAGCTATCTAGCAAATGCATGAGAAGAAAAAAATTAATGAACTGGAGAAAAAAAAAATTGTTGTCAGCTCTGCTGTCTTTGGAGGGTTAAATCAATGCTTACAGGCCAGTTGAATTGTTTTGTCTGTGCAGAACTTTCTACAGTGAAAACACTTCATTCAGCTAAGACTGGCTTCAGCATCCATCAACCCAGGCTTAATCAGGTAAGCTGTAGTAACAGGTGGTTCTAAGCATTTTCCTGTATTCTTCAGAATAATTTTGATTGTATTAAGCTTGCCAAGGTAAAGTGTAGGGCTTAGATTTATTGTTTAACCTATGACTATATTAAAATAGGCCTATTATTCTCCTGGCAGTAAGCCTGATTTATGGTACTGCCATAAATCAGTTGTGCTGATTCAGCTGTTTGCATAGCTATTGTCTAAACATATCTTTGAAGTAATCCAATTAAAAACCTCTTAAATTGAATCGTAGTTGCACACAACCATTCCATCAGCATTGCTTAACTTCACAGAGAACTCCCAAAATACTGATAACACCCGTCTCATTTCACTGAGTTGAAAACCAAAGTGATTTTTTTTTCATTTGAGGATTTTTTTTTTTCCTTTGTACCTCTTTGAAAGTGACCCTGTCTGAGTCTGTGTGGAACTTCCAGTAACTACAACTCCTGTGTTTGAAAGAAGTGCCTCTTTAGTGAAATCATGGATGAATGTCAATATATAGTCCAGTCCTTGTACACAGTTGCTATTCAGGGCCTTTGTTTTGCAGATATAAATATATGTATTTAATTTAACATATATTCCAGTGTCTTTTGGAGTCATTGTGGCCTTTCCTTCTGCCCTTCTGTAAATTCATCTCAAAGTCTACTGGAGTTACAGTAGGTCTTTAGTCTTCATTTTTTTTAATGCACTGTGTAAAATGAGCAGACCTGTGTAAAAATAGAACCACGTGACAGTGAAGTTAAACTGTTAAAAAAAGCTTTTTGCAATTTTGGGACAAGTTAGGTAGGAGTAACTTTAAACTGTTAAACTCTCAATGCAAATAAATGAAGTACTACTTTTCTTTTGCATACTCCTTCACTCTGGAGGATTTAAATCTTCTTCAGTGTTAATCTGGGAATAGTAAGGGAGGAGCGAGTTGTTTACTTGTAAAAAAAAAAAAATTACACAAAAGGGTATTTATTCAGATTTCTATACAGATTTTTTGAGTAAAGTTACTGTACATTGGATATCTTGTAATGCATCCTTATTTATTAAGTAACTTTTCTGAATTCTTTAATCAAGTTATTTATTTTGTATCTTTTGACTTTAATACTGCATCTTGGCACAAACCATTGAATTTTAGAGAGGAGTCCACCGTACTAAGTGGGTGTTTCCAGGTATGCACACGTACTGCTTGCCAAAAGTCTCTCTTTAAACAAATTGGTATTTGGAGGCTGAAATCTTTCTACAAACAAGCCTTGAAATGTGAGTATGGTTTCCTGTGGTGTTCGGTGTGTAACAAATTTACATAGCTAAAGCTCGTTTTGTGAGTTGGAATTCTGAAGTATGAGATGCCTCACCAATTGTATCTTCCTCAGTTGTTTCCAAGTGCAGATGATGAAATGCATTTTATAAAGAACCTTTTAGAACGTTTTTAATAAAAGCCATTTCTGTCCCTTGGACATGTCCTGTTTCAGTTTCTCGGGGAAATATTGTAACGCTATTTCCCTCTCTTCCTCAAATTCCTCTGGAGTTTAGAGGATGAGGTTGTAATCCCTCAGCTTGTTAAGGGGTTGCTATACCCTGGAGTGACAGATCTTTGGGAAGTGGCACAGAGGAGTGTTAGGAACTGGGGCGGGAGGGGGGAAAAAAACCTTTCTCCTCAAGCTGCAGTTTGGGGTGGAAGAACAGAACTGAGCAGAAAAGTGCAGGTTGGTACAAGGAAAAGCAAGGAGTGACTGGGAGGAAGGAGGAAGCACTAACAGGGAGGGAAACCCTGGTCAAAGGGGGTGATAGTGAACTTGCTCCTGTTGGGAGTGGGAACAGTTCCCACCCCTCCTATGCTTATGCTCCTTGTGCCCTGCCTGCAGAATCACAGGTTGTGGGGCAGGAACAGCCCCTTCCTCATGTTGGTCAACAGCTGCAGGGTAGACGTGGGGAATGGCTCCCAGCATATGCAGGGTGAAGGTTGGGGACAGGTTCATGCAGGGTATGAGCAAATCTGATGTTGGGAAAGTTGCAGGGAGGGAAGCTTGCCCCAGTAGAAATTGTCCTTCAGTGTTTCCAGCTGTGAGAGGGTTTTCCTACATGTATGTCATCTTGGGATTTAGGTCTAGAGAGCCTGAAAGATGATGGTGTTTCATAAATGAATCTTTTAGCCTGCAGTTTAAACCCAATTCAGAATTTTCATGGACTACTGCCCAGGAACGTAGCCAGAGAAAATGCTACAGAGCATTGGCAAACCTCTTGCTCCTCCAGTGCAAAAGCTGTGATGATGATGATAACCCTTAAGGCTAGTCCGGCCTCCCCCCTGCAGACAGCAATCAACTATGGCTGGCAAAAAGCAGAAATGTGTATGTTCCTGTCGGGGAAAGGAGGGTTTCTCCTCAACTTCTTCGCAGTTTCTCCTGTGATACTGCCAGCAAAGTGTAGAGCAAGGGCTGGAAGTGGAAGCAGGGCTAAGGGAAGTGGCAGCTGAGAATATGCTGCCTCTGGGATTTTTGAATGCTGTGGGGAAGAAAGTTGAAGCGGAGCACGAGCAGGTTCTGCTCCATGCTTCTCCCTGTGAAAAGGAAAAACAGAGACATGTTGCCCTTCTGAGCTGCGTCCTCACTTTAGACTCTGCCCTGATACCCTGGCTGTCCCACCCTGCCTTTCCCTAACCCAAGCAACCTAGCTGGGAAAGGAGTGGCGCAGGAGCTCCTCAAAGGTGTGAACTGTTGAGTCTCTCACATGGTCTCCGACCAAGTGGTGGTACCCTGTGCTGTTAGAAGGCCCTTTGAGAACAGCCCCAAGCTGGGTTTTTCCACACTTGCCTTTCCTCAGCCTGGCACCTTCTCAGGAGTCTCAGCAGTTAGTGGCCCATATGGGGCAGGGCCTTTCACGCGTGGTGGGTGCCTACGAGTAGCTCCACAGGATGATGCCAGGACCTGATCCCCAAGCGCCCTGGAGGCATGGAGGAATCGCTGTTTGGAGGAGAAAGCGGAGGAGAGGCAAGGTATGTGCTGAGCTGACCTGCAGGACTATGACATGGCTCTGCGCTGTCAACAGAGTTAGCTGGTGACACTGCGTCTGGCAGGTTGTGCTGCGTACTGCAAAGTCTGAATTAATACTGAACTTGAGGCAGGCAAGTGGTCCCCCTTTGTTTCTTAGAGTGAGCTGCTTTGACATCAGGCGTGTGAGGAGAGCAGAGGTTGCAGACCCTGGGTGATGCTCTTACTGCAAAATTGCCTTTTTCTGCTTACCCTAAGCCCATTAATGATTTGGTAAGTGATTGCTGTGTGAAAACATAGCAGGACCACATCATGCTGCTTCTGCCTCTGCTGCACCTCCTTTTTCAAAGTATAGCTGTATGTGAGGACTAAAGCTTGCTGAAAGAGAAGGAATGGCTATTTGGCTGCTTTTGCTGACGCTAGTCCACCGTTTTCTCTCAGGCTTTGCAATTACTCAGTCTGCAGCTTTTCCCAGCTGTGGTCTGAAGGTAGTCTGAAGCTGTAAGGCTATGTCAGTCTACCAGCAAGCACAGAAAACCTTCCTCTCGACAAATAAAAATAATAATGATAATAAAAAAGGTAAAAATTACTATGCAGTACTGCCAGTCCTCAGATTATTTTCTCTGAAACGTGCAAAAGGGGTTGGTCTCTGAAGCACTGAAGTTTACCTCCCCTAGCCTTACGCCTAAAACTTATTAAGCAGTTTAGGAACGGCATTCACTCACTTCAGACCTTTCCAGTTCCTCCTGGGACACTTGCAGGTAGGGGTGGGGTTGGAGAGAAGCATGAAGGTGCGTAAGGGATGGGGACAAGGTTGGGGGAAGCAGAGCCTCAGAAGAGCCTGGCTGTGGCACTTTGAATGTTTTTGGGAAGTTAAATGTTGGTAGGAGAAGGTTCTGCTTGGTTGGGAAGGTACTGTTGGGGGGAAAGAAGAGGAAAACAGTGATGAAAAGCAGGAAGCTGTTCTCTCTCCTGAGAAACTTTGTCACACCAGTCTCTCCAAGACTGAGAAGAGAATAGTTACTTGGGCAGGGTTGTTCCTAGTCTAAAAATCACTATATACTCCTAATAGTTTTGTGCAAGTGATAGTATATTTAGTTGCGTTTTGCAGCCAATTAAACTAGGTAGTACTGTGTCTTTAACGTAGGAAGAACAGGCTTTCTTTTTTACCTTCAGGAAAGGATAGAGAAATCATTCACCCTCGCTGTGGTAGAATCACATCTTTGATGCACTCTCCTCAGAGAGCCTCCATCACTTCCCACCACCTTTTTAAAACAGCAACTGCGGTTTGCTTGCTATCAGGCAAGAAATTAAGATCCTACTTGATATTAATTAGGTGTCAATATTAAAGTAATACAATGGGGCTGTGGCCTGAAACTTTATTGAAGTACTTTGGGGTTTGGGGTTTTGTTTTAATTTTTTTTTTTTTTTTTTTTGTTAAAGCAGTTGATGGGGATCTCTTAGTTTTGAAGATACAATTGTATTGATTGAGTTGTTACTGAATTTGAAGAGTTTCAGGAACTCTAATAAAAGTGGAAATTAATATTTGTGGCCTACAGAAGCACAGGGATGTTTAACTGATGCTTTCAGTAAATGTACATAACCTGTCCTGCTGCTGTAGTTAGTACTGAGCTTTGCATTAAAATCTACTAGCAAAGTGATAGATGCACCTGACTCCCTTTTTCCTGGGATTCTTTCACAATGTGATAGTGTAGTCCTCCATTAGATATGTTAAGAAGTGGTTTTCAGTTATTTCAAATCATTTTTCAGTTACTCAGAAGTCTCAAGGTCAAAAGGAAAATTAAATTAATGTGCAAGACTATTGCCTCAAAAATCACTTAAGTACACATGCAAATATGCATGTCCTAAAAATCAGCACCAAGTGACACCTGCCTGTATGTCCACACAATAAGCAGTTTTTGGTTTTTATGAATTTGCAATCATAAACGTATTAACTAAATGGGCATGTCAGGGCCACTTAATTAAGTACTATTGTTTAATTAAAAACAGTATGTGAACAGCAAGATTTATTTTTCAATCAACCTTTACTAGTGCAACAGTTAAAATATGCCATGAAAATTACTGCTTCATTATGTTGTTCCAGTGATCATATTGGCAAAGTAAGTGGTTTGTATAAAATCAGAAAGTTATTTTAAGAAACTTGATCAATATATACAGAGTGTAGCTGTAGTAAACAGCACTGTTGTGAGGAGCTTTTCAGTAAGCTAGTCATGTTATAACATCAGGAATGCCATGTATCCCTCGAGTGTTTACTGGAGTAAGGAATTCTCATCTTCATTAAGAATTCATTCGTTACTTTTCTTTATCTTCTTATCCCAGCCTCTGCAGCCATTTCAGAAAAGGCACCTCTTTGTTGTAACAAATTTTGTGGTGTATCATATACTAGAATCGTTCCTGTGTCCAGAACAAGCATTCTACAATGCAAAAGCAGAAGGATTACAGGAAAAGAAGGATGAACTATTCAACCATATTTTCCAGTCCTACTACAGCTATCTCTGGATAACGGGAACTCTTACTTGGAAGAAATATCACTGAACAAGATAATTCATTGGTTTCTAAAACTAGGAACTCCTATATTTAAAAAAGCCTTTTAAAAATGGCTTTTTTCCTTAACTGGTAAAAATGCTATAGTATAGTCCGTTTACTCTAGAGAATTAAGTGGTCTTAATAGTAGCTTATACCTGCACCTTAGCAGGAAAAATATTAAATTAATTCTGTAATTGGAAGGGGGAAACAGAACACAGTCTATTGCTATTTAAATAATATTGATGCTCAAGTCTTGTGATACCTTTGATTGTACAGATACAAAGACAGTAAGGTAAAAAGTGGTGGAATGTAAAATTTAGTAAGTCTGAAAACTGATGCATTTAAAGGAAGCCATTTCTTTTTAAAATGGCTTACCAAAACTTACTCACCTCTCTGAATCCATTACTGTATGTAACCTGTAGGCTATAGTTAATATTGTACAGTTGTAAAATTCTTTTGATGGTGAACTGCACCAAGTTATCTCTTTCCATGTCAACGGAAGCTGTCGCCTCATCTAGGACCAGGATTTTTGCCTTTCGGAGAAGAACACGGGCCAGACAGACCAGCTCTCTCTGCCCAACACTGTTGAAAATACATTTGAGAAGGCCATGTCAGGTGCATTGAGAAAGGGGAGAACAATTTAAAGCTGAGATTAGTGTGGAGCCTAGCTGTTCTATCTTTCCTAGCAACACTTTATACTTCTCAAAAGACCAGTGAAATCTGTTCACCTTCTTTTGGAAGCTTTGATTTCTTCTTGCTCAGCATACCAATAGTAGTTAAGGTGTGACTCTTAAACACCTGTTGCTGAACATTGTAGCATAAACCTAGTTTTGCCTACAATTTCTATATTTGCATTATAATGAGGACTCCAAATAAGCCAGACTGAATGCTAAACCACTTTTGAATAATGTTTGGTGTAAAAGTTCGGATACTCCTATATGTTAGCTGTGGTGTATGCATTCTAGAAACTTCCTCCTGAAAATGATCTGTCAAAAAAATTCAAGTTGATATTCAGTACACTCCATTTAAGACCTCCTGCTTTGCTGACAGAAG
>VYZV01008901.1:0-30243 GCA_013401275.1 Pandion haliaetus
CCTGGCGGGGTGGGGGCTGCGGGCCGAGCTCGGGCACCTCAGGCCCCCGCGGAGGCTGAGGGTGGGCGCCGGGGGCTTCCATGCCCACTGCGGGCACGTTCCCTCCCTTGCGCACAGGCCCGCGTGTGTGTGGCTGGGTGCGGGGCCCGTGGCGGGCCCGGGGCCTGACAGGCCCTTCCCGGCGCTGTGCTCCGGCCTTGGAACCGGGGCGCGGCCAGGCGGGAGGCACTTGCGGTGGCCGTGGCTGAGGTGGGTCCTGCTCGGGGCTCGCCCCATCCTCTGGCAGGGTACCCCGCTGCCCTATGTCCCTGGGCTGCCGCACTTGCGGGGCACGAGCTGGCCGATAAAGGACGTGTTTGCATGATGTGTGGAACGAGGAAAGAGAGAAATCTTCTGTAAACAAGACTGTTCCTCACCTGGATGCCACTATTTTTGATGAGCCTTGTATGGAGGATGTAGTCCCTTCGAGGGAAGAGACCTCTCTGTTTTCCTGTGACGGAAGGAGAAGGCAGGGGTGCGGATGAATAACTAACACCTGGCTGGTCCAGTTTGGGGTTAGAGCAATGGAGGAAGCAACTTCGGTTAGGGATGAAAAGAGTAGTTGGAAGGCTGCGGAGAGATGCGTTAAACAGTCCAGTATTTACTTCACAGTCCCGGGAAAGAGGATAAGTCAGGCAGCAGGATAGTGCCTGACAGGAAGGGCTCAGGACGTGCAAAATTGGGCCTCCTGAAGGGACTGAAAATGCACCCAAGCAGACAGTGCTGGTCTGACTGCAAGTGGATAAGTGAACTAAAAGTTTGTTTATTTTTCTGGTTCAAAAAATGAGCAAATCAAAACCAGTCTGGGGGACAAGTCCTGCCTGTCTGGGCTCCAGCTGGCCCCTTCTCAGCAACACCGGAGTCTGCAGGGCTGGGCAGGAGAGGAAAATAATTTCCAAGTCTGAAGCCCTGCCTTACGTAGTAAAACTCCAGGGCTAGAAAGAGGGAAAATAAGGGAAGTTGAGGATATTAGTGGGAAGCTCAGGTTTTAAAAACAGTTAATTCTATAGTTTGCCTTCCAAAAAGTACATTCTGACTTTCCCTGTTGTTCTTCTCAATTTTCAAAAGCTGTTTAAAGAAAAGTGATTTACAAATCTGGAAATGGTTAGTTGCTATTGTCCCAGGCAAAAATATGACAGATCTGCTACACCTGAGTTTATAATATTTCAGCAAAAGAGGGGAATTAGGACAGAGGTTTGGACAAAGATTGATGCACGTATCTTTAGTTTTCTTAATGTCCTAAACTTTGAATTCCCCACTGCCAGTCTTTCCCTATAATTACATCCCAGAACAATTGCTCTTTCCTAATGACTTCCATTCCAAACTCCTAAATCATACACAGGTTTAAACTCATCCCTCCGTCCTCCCTCCACAAGTGATCCCCAATACAGGATGAACCAGTATGTCACAACAAGGAGGTGGCTACGGGTTATTACCTGATTCTTCAGCCATGGACACTAGGTTTGTGGGCAAGGAACAACTGAGGAAAACAATTCCACTACCGCAAAGAAAGAGTCCCTAAAGTTAACCATAAGCTGATGTTATCGTAAGCATTTAAAACATACTTCTATATACAAAAATTTCTCTGAGCTTCAGTTCATTTTAAGGTAGCTAATTTTCCAAAATTCTTGAATTCTCCTACTGTTTTAGAGGAGCAGAAGTTGTGTAAAAGGCATCTGTACAAACCCTTCGCAGTGGAAAGGGCAGCGCGGAAGAGAGGCAGGAATTTGCCTGTCAGTAACTGGATGCAGGAACGTTGTATAATCAGTTTGTGAAGACGGCATATCGCGATCAAGCACTTGATTGTATATTCCTAACTTAAGTGAACTTTATCTTTTCAGAGTCCAGCTACAATACAGACTAAAGTACCTTATAATGTTTTGGAAAGACACATGAAAATGCGTCACTTATATTGTGTGAAAATAGCTGAGTAAAAAAATCTATTGAGAATTGATTCAGGTACTTCTGTTTAAGAGGGAATAGATTTTAAGTATGTGTATATAATAATCTCAGATGCATTTCTGAAATAATTAAATAGTAGGCATTTTGTACCATCAGCCAGTGATTGTGGCACTGTGACTTGATTGTTTCTAGGCAGGAAATAGAAATCTTATTAATTGCCATGCCTAAGGTGAGGTCCAAATCTCAACATATGCTAACATTTCATCCCAACTACATGAAGAATACTTCTGCTGAATATTCCTGGCCCATTGCCTCTTCCTCCTGAAACTTTCTGCTGTTCACCTTTCTCCAGTACAAGACACAAAAGCTCTGTCCTTTGAAGGAAAGGACAGTCACCTTTTGTATAATAACCACCTGGCCATATCAATGCTGCCGCTATTTCACCCAGCCTCTATGCCAGCACTGATATCGAATCACTTTTTTATCCAGCTGTTCCACAAATGCCTTCTATTTTCTTAATAAATGTTTCTGCACTGCACACTCCATCCTTTACAGCCGCATCCCTTTGCAAGTGATTCCTGTCTACTGTAGGTCTGATGGCAAATTCCTCGTGCAGAAGAGCTGGGCAAATCCCTGGCAGGGGTTATTGATATTTTAAAAAAATAAAAATCACGAGCGGGGACATGATGAATGCAGTCTATGTATCCACTGCTATTGCTTTTATTCTTGTCCTTACTCTTCCACTCCTTCCTTTCATTTCCTACACCCACTTACTGAATCTTGTCTAAATTTAGGCCTCTATCCTGTCAACTAATCCAGTCCCTCTTGGCCCTTGTGCCCACACAAAGCACTGGGGAATCTGGTGAAGCTGCACCTGAGCAAAGGATTTCATCCTCCAGGTTGCGGTCATACATTAGTAGGCAAAGGAGATCCCTTACTGTGTGCGCTGAGGGTCAATAGGGCTGTGGAACTGGCTGCAGCCTCCCAGCATTCTCTCCACATTAGTCATCGTAAGGAGAGATGACGCTAAGGAGGTGCTATCATCTTTAAAATGCCATTGAAGAAATAAGCTTCGTTTTGTGAGGCTGACCTGCTCCCGAGCCTCCCTGAAATTTAAAAATAAATCCAACTCAGGCTGTTTATTTTTAAAACACTCACGAGCCAGTGTTCGTCTGCCTGTGTGCCAGGCTGAGCCGTTAGGAACCAGAGCAAGCCCTGTGTCTCCGCAGTGTTTCTGCCCTCCAGGTGAGAGATCCTGACCATGATGGAGCCGGGGAGGCTCCCCCTGCCCTGCTGCTGCCCCGCAGTGGGATACCCCCCATCTTGAGCAGGGCCTGATGGCCACTGCAGGGAAAACTGTAGGAGGGAACGAACCGCAGAAAACTGGGCTGAAGGGAAGGAGGAGGATGCTTAGGCCATCTTCTGCCCCATAGCAGAATCAGTTAGACCAGGAGTGCTTCTGCCAGTCTGCTTATTTCTTCCCTGCTGCTCAGCTGCTTCGGGAAATCTTGCTTCCCATTTGGCTCCATTTGCTGCCCTGGCTTCAGGTTCAGAGATGTCCTCTCCTGGCCAGTCTCTACACTTACTTCCAGCACCACTTATGGTGCTCCATAGTGCGTGCAGGTGGCCATGGCTATAATTAAGAAAATTTATAGCCATTTAATGACAGAAGGGCAATTACATCAGCACACACCCCCTTAATATAGATGCACTAAACCAGCAAAACTGGGGTTGCTGCTTGCGCAGCTTACTCTACTATGTTTCTGGATGAATATACATTAATGCAAACGTGCCTCTGTGCCAGCACGGTGCTTCCTCAAGACATTGAGTTTGCGCTTGTGGGACCATACCCATAGTTACACCAGGCTGTCTTCCCCACTCAGGCAGCCTCTTCTGGTTTCTCACAGTTTTCTTCCTTTGTCCCATATTCATGGTCAGAGACGCTTTGCATTACAGTGATAAAAGTAGTTGAAGTATTCTCATTGTTGCCAGCTGCTCTCTGTTCCCTTGTTCGTGGCCCTTCTGATGCTTTGCCCCATTGCTAGTGCTGCCTGGCTTGCTTTGTACCTAAAGCGTGCGAGGTGGATCCCAGGAGACCTTATTAAGGGAGCCAAAGAATCAAATCCATTGTCCTGGGTGCTCTAGATTAATGACATCGCAAATCAGAGACCTTCCAGTTGAACCGGGCAATCAGTGGCTCTTGTGAACACCTTCACGCTGAGTGTGGGGAAGAAAATAATCATGAGCCTCCTGCAGCACACGAGACAGGAAGGCAACAGGCAAAAGACAGAAAATGTTGTTAAAGGCACAAAATTAGGTGGGAAAAGTAGATAATTTGTTTGGCTGCAATGTGTGTATTTAGCTATAACTTGTTGCACAAGTAGTAGAATTGATGGAGTTTCACATCCTGTAAATGTGTTTCCCACATTTTCTAACCCTCCTCGACATCCTGCAATAACCCCAGCCTTTCACGGCTTTTCTTTCCACGAAGTGACAAATAGCTCCAAACAACCCCAGTCTTTCTCTGAGCAGGCGCTGGACGCAATGACCTCTGAAAGTCCCTCCCAGCTGAAATAATTCTGTGGTTCTTTAATGAGCCAGCAATTTCCCCAAGGTTTGCAGGTATTTATTAGTTCAGTCTTCTACCCCTTTATCATTCTTCGTTGAGAGTGACAGGCGGGCAGACAGTGCAATAACCTAAGCTCTGTTTCCTCCAAAAACTAGGGTAAAATACATAATTACGAAATTTTCAGGGATGTTTTCAATTCAGAGATCTTTGGTTTGATAATTTCTCTTTAATTGAACAAACATTATATTTTAAGGAGATGTATAAATTATTATTCCTTAATAGTAAGAGGTGGTAAATCCATTACAACTGAATGCATCCCAGAGTTCAAAGTTTTACATGATTTAAAGTATATTTTTGAGCAGTTTTCCAAAGTCATATCTTTCATATGACTTTCACAGAGAGTCAAGACATCTAATTTCATAGCTACTAAAAAAAATACATGTTTAAGTTTAATTTTCACAATAAAACCAAGACTGTTTTGCTAAAAAGTTGTATGTTTACATTTAAGCTGCTAGGTGGTGACTCAGTCTCTGTTTACCATCTTTGAAAAGTCTAATGATTCCTTTTTCTCATCAAATTTTGTTGGACACAGTAAACTATGAAGTCAAGTGTTACAGGGATGTGCATCCAAAGTGAAAAGCGAATGGAAGGTACTTTACTGGCCCATCTTTTTCTGTACAACTGTAATTAATCAACGAAGGGTAACTGTAAAAGTGATGTCTCACGCTGAGTAGAAGGCAGAAGGTGAAGCTGAAAAGTATCTATGCAGTTAGGTATACTTGCAACAGCCCTTTTTAAAATAAATGTATTATTAGTGGAAGACAGGGATTGCCAGTAAGAAAACTGATGCCTCCTATGCAGCATGTGTTGTTCTGCCAAAGCACTTCGACCTGCAGAGGTTCTCAAAATGCTTGTAACGTGGTCTTTGAATAATCTGTACATCTCCTCCTCTGTAAGGGAGGGAAGGTGTTTAAGATCACCGTATTTACAAACGGGCAGTGAAAGATGAAGTGACTTGTCGTGCACCACAGGTCATACAGCAGCTAACTAACTGTCAGTGCCAGAATGTGAGCCGTGTATATATTAAAGACATGAGTTATGTGGTCTTTTATAGAAAAACTGATGGTTTGTATGTTCTGGCCATCCCTGTATCAGACCTCCAAGGAAAGGTGGCACAGAGTAGCGGGATGAAAATTAGGTGAATTCTTCAGGCATGGAATAGCGATTGATCACCCTGTTGCAAATTTTCTATTGTTTAAGTCTCCTGACTTTTGACATCAAAAGCAAGTATCACCTGAAATGTTATTTGGCCACTTGTCTATCCAGCTGTGGAGGATACCAAAAAATTTCCATGCCCTTTGCCCAGAGAGTTCTCGAAGACAAGAAGAACAGGAACTTTCCAGTTAAGGTACCAGGCTGAGACTTAGGAGATGGGACTTCAGTCCTTGGCCTTGTCACAGACCTCCTCTGTGACGCCTCTTCTGCAAAGCACCAGATGGCTGATCCAGAAGACTGTGACACACATTTAGGTTGGGTCTTGCTAACTAGAGGAGTTAGTTGTGTATCCACAAATGTAGTTCTCTGCTTGTCTGGTCACAGGAAAGGGTCACAGAGATGGGCAGGTACTATCTCTGCTAAATAAAGTGTTTCCTGATGTTGACCAGGTTTGCCAGGTGTTAGTGCTGCTAAGCAAACTGTTATGCAAACTATTACGTTCAAGTGAAAATAAATACAGAATATGACATGAAAGATCTGGGTACTTCAAAATTTGAGCCGTTCCTCCTCCCTGAGATCATCTCCCATTGCCTGGCCGCACATCAAATTCCTACCCAGGTGCTGAGTTTAGCTTTTGTGTACCATGAAGCTGATGGCAACCCAGACATCAGCCTGAGACTTACAGTGCTGTCCAAACCCTACAATTGCCTAATCTCCTTCCTCTACCTTCTTCCTCAGAAGAAAATCCTGCCTCCACAAATCCTTTCCTTCTTTCAAGTGTCCACATTAATGATTACCTCCTCTCTGCCACTGATTTTTCTTCACCCTGGTCTTCACTTCATCCTGACAGTTTAACAAACTGTGAAAACAGGGCAGGGGCAGCATAAGCGTAGGTGATGCTATGGCTACATTGAATCTTCATCTCTCATATTAGAATAATCTGTCATATATTAGGGGGTAGATCTGATGTCTTTTCAAAGTGTTATTTACAATCTGGCAATGTTCAGTACAAATGTATGAACTGATCCTGCAATTTGATCAGCCCGGGTAAACCCAATGAAGTCAGTGGAGTCTGCATGGATGGATCAGATTCCAGTATTGGAGATTGTTCTTGTAAATTGGTTAACATGCAAACCTCACAAAATCTATAGTCCCCAAATGACCAAATAAAACAAGGCAAATGAGATCTGCAGTTGGGATTCTTACTTCAAATGAATGTTACAGCATTGGCTGAATTAATCCATTTCTTTTAAGTGGCAGAGGAAATATCCTGGAGAGGGAATAAATTAAAAGAAGTAAAACTAATAACAGAAAGAAACTTTTTAAAGATAAGCTTGGGAAGATACACCTTTTGCTTTGAAGTGAAGGTCCTAGAAGACATGACTCTATCACTTTCAAATGAGAGCCCTGATCCTGCAGGGTGCTCTGTGCAGGCAGATCCAAGAACCAGTGCAGTGTCCTTCAGTGTCTTGAGTTTTGATTTCAGGTCAGAAATTCCCAGTAAAATGAAAAAAAGTATTTTTCCTTTTTTTGGGTGGGTGGGTGTGGGTGTGTGTGTGTGTGTGAAGGGAGTATCAGAATTATGAAGCTTCATTGTTCCTACAATAAACTGCTGAAGTAAAAGCCTTTTCATTTTTGATAAAGATGTGACTGCTGAATTTTTCCCAGAGTAAGTTGTCTCCTAAGTATTATTAGGAATTTGAGTTCAGTAGGAGGAAGAAGCAGTTTGATTAGAAACCCATGCCCTTGGATTGTTCAGATATCAGCCCTATTGTNTCTCCTCTTTAAGATACTTTTCAGACACACAGGTCAACAGCAATGATTGCTACAGATATTTGAGCAGAGACAGAATTAATTGCTGTAAAACTGCTCCTGTATGTGGGGTCTCACCACAGCAATGCCAGAATTGTGCAGAATGTTGCAGAGAGGAGGAAGATACCAATTAGAGTAATACAAAGAGCAGGGCTGGGAGCAGAGAGATAAACATCTGGAAGGCTCCCTGGGGCAATTGCATTTGAAAACTTAAAAATAGGAAGGATGAATTTAACTGGGATCCTGAACTGGAACTGAAACTGGTAGAGTTGTTTGCCAGTAGAATCATGTAATTGCACTTCTTCCTATTATCAGCGGTAATTTACATTCGGAGGAGTTTAGGAAGCTGGACTTTTAAAGAACATAGAAGAAGAACTGACAATAGAGTGTGGGAGGCAAGATGAGAGCATGAATTAACATTTCCACAGTGGTGAAGTCGAAGCCAAATGTGGCACCTGACTACCTTTATATGTTCTCAATATTTAGCAATGAATATTAATGGTATTTAATACAAGCTGTTTTGTTAGTTGACTTTGAAACTTACTTAAACATTCAATTGGTGCTAAAGCAGGCTGTCATTCTTTCAGCATGCCTTGCTTTCTAGGCAATGCCTTCCATGTCCACTGTAGCGGAAGTGAAGTGGCCTTTCACTCAAGGTACATTTTGGCTGAGCTTGGTTTTTAGCAAGAATAAACCATTTAATTCTTTTAAGAAAATTGTGGGGAAAAAAGATCTTTTGGGCAGTTTTAGATGTATTGTATTTGAAATACTTATGATACATGGTGCGGTCAGTAGTAATGGGGCATGGGGAGGAAAGAGAACTATCAGTTTAATTTTTCAGATACGCTATGCATGGAAAACCCTGGAATTTATCATTTTTAAAGATAGCCTCTGGTCAGAATTCACTTCTTGATCTGGGATCCTTAGGATAACATAATTTTCAATAACTTTTGAGTTTGATCCTTGATGTCTGCAGCTGCTGCATTAAGCAAAAAGCAGGATTCCTATGGTCATCATTTACCCTTTCCACCAAGCATATGTATATGTATACTTAAAATCCCCCATCATTTCTTCCTGACTGTACCTGGCAAAGGAAGTCCTTGCAGAATCATCGCTGCTTTGCCAATGTTGAAGGCTGTTGCCTGGAGTAATATGATGCATGTAGGAACCTGCTTTGACACTTGATTTCCCTGGCTCCTCTGGAGGCTACTTCAGTGTTTTGGCAGACTGCTGTTGTTGGTACTCGTTATACTTCTTGCCTCAATGCTCAAGGTGCATTGATACTTCCAAGAAGTTTTTTCTTTAATAGCGTAACACACAGTATCTTCTACAAAAGCGTTAATTTCGTGCTTCTACATGCTCAGTAGGATGGCTTTTTCATATTTCTATCCACAGACCCAATAAACTATCACCATCAAGCCAGAGGATTCTGCCAAGGCTTAGCTCATGGACTCATCTGAATGCTTTGGTCACGGCAGGGGAGAGGGATTCTTCTTTATTAATAGGATTTCATGCTTCTGAGTAGCTTCAAGTAAATCAGTCCCAGAGGTCCTTTACAGCAGAACCTGAAGGAGCAAAAGCCATCTTTCAACACAGACCAAGCCCCAAGAGGTTGGAATATTTAAAGATCTTGTCAGGAGCTTTCTAACAAAGGCAAATCTTTTACCTCTGGCCTCAGATCAGAACAAGCAAAAGATTTTGAGTGATGTTCAGCTGGGTTTCAAATCTGGGCAGACCTACAGCTGCAAGTGAAGAAGAACTGACACTTTCATTTGATGATTCTTTGGTGATTTAGTCCATCAGAACCGAAAGCTTAAAGCGCTGACCTTCCCCAATACACATGGGAAGCAGTACATCCAAGTAGTCAGGCTCCTTGATGTAAAAATGCCAGCAAGTTTTACCTAAACTGAATTACTCCAAGGTAGAGTCCTAAGACTTTGTTGCAAGTTCATATAGCAATGGGTATTTTTGAAACCTCCTACAAAAAGCTCTGTTCTAGGGTCTTTATGGGGCTGGCATTGCTGACTTTCTTGGAACCACTCGTTGTCTGGTTTCTTAAATACTTTCTTGGTGACAGCAAGCGAGTTTCATGCATCAGTCATTTATTTGTCTTCTCTTAGATTTTACGTGGTAGAGAGCTGCAGAGAACTCATCTGAGAATCACTGCAAAGAGCAGACTTGAGCTACTTTGCCATTTCCACCCTGCATCTTATAATGAAGCCCTGTTCTAAATTTTTTATAGAAACCAGTTGTAAAGTGTTACCTGAGCAAACAAATTCCCTTTGAATGTCTGTCTGATTTATTGCTCACTTGGTATCAACACAATGGGCAACTCGGTTACCGATACCTTGCCTAATGGCTAAGCTACTCCAGTACATTTTGGTTTTATAACCCATCTGTCCTGAAGTTATAAATTATGTCAAACTGCATTTGATCTGAACAAAGCAGCCTCCACTATTTGTCTCAGGGATATTTCCATCAAAGGCAACTGCAAGCTAGCTATGTGGACTTTCTTCATGCATTTACAAAACCACCATGATTTAGATTGGGTCTACAGCACAAAATCCTATTTTAGTCATCCTGTGCTGTAGAAATTGTTTCCAATATTATAGGAGTCAAGCTGTTCAACCCAGCAGAAACTTCATCTGTTGCAGGATAACATTACTTAGCTCTGAGTTTCTTTTGCTGTAGTCTCACATGCATCTTTCAGAGTAAGCAATGCTATGCTGGAGATTGCTCTCAGTTGCTTTACCTTTTGTTTTAAATATGACTTGGCTTCTGTATCCATCCCTTTCTCCTATCAATTCCATCCTTACATGGCTTTTCATGTTGTTGTAGTTTCTTTTTTGTCGCCTCCTGATACTCCAGGGCTAAGAATCCAGTCAGACCTCTGGAGAGGGCCAGCCACTCACTAGAACTGACTTCCCTGAAGAGACTCTTCACTTCTGTCCTATTGTTGGAGAGTCTCTGATAAGATACTGATTTTGTAACTTCTGTATTGTTCTGTCAGACTTTCTTCCCATTCCCATCCTCTTTTATGTTTTGCCCTCCTTGGCTGATTTATTTCTCTGGTAAAACATTAACTCCCGCTCAAACTGAGAGCTGCACGGAGCAGCTGATCCAGTTGTGGAGCCCACCAGTTTGTGTTTGGCACTAGTACCAAGCCACCACTGTATGGACCCAAACCTCTCAGGGTTATAAAGGCTTGCATTCATCTCATTTAGAGTAGTCAAGATGTAGGACTGAGAATGTTTACTGAAATAAGAATCTAAATTTTCTCTTAAAATGCAAAAATTATAGGTCAGTAACTTTCTTTTTTTAGGCAGTTGATATTTCACAATCAATACTGCTTGGGATGCTGCTGGTATAGTATAAGCTCTTCTTAGGCATTCACAGCATTAAAGCTTAACCAAAACTAGAGAATAAACCACAACTAGGCAAAACCATGTGTACATTAATGCAGAAATGGATTATTCTAGGATTTACACAGGTACAAATTAAAAAGAGCCATTATTTGTTTTGGGAATTTGAGTAAAGGTAAGAGAGGAGAGAGAATATTTTTCAAAAACTTTAGGCTGAGTATGTGAAAAATGTCTTATTAGTGCTACTTACAAAATCACAGACATATCTTTCAAGGAAAAGGTAGAAGCCTGTCCCTTAAGGGGTTAAAATAGTAGGAAGCAATCCCACATTAGCAGAGAGGATGGACTGAAGTACTGGTTACACCAACACTTAGGACTTGAGGAAGGCAATAACTGCCTTAGCCAGTAGAGCTACAGCTGGAAGAGGATGAGTTGTGAAAGCCTCAGGCTCACACAGAGCTTTTCAGTTGGGATCTTCCTATGCATAACTTTATACATATGCATTTTCAGACCTGCAAATCTAATACAATTGATTTCTTCCTCTCTATATCCTATAATTTGAAAGCAGAAAACTATTTATAGTAGAGGGAGTGTTGTTTAAACATGAGGGTAACTTGGTGTTTGAATAGGTTGGTTTTTAAAGATACTTTCAACTTGTTACTGATCATCTCTCAGTAGAACAGCTAGGCACTAGTTTCAAGGAAGTTGGAAACTTTTTCCAGTCCAACGTCCTCATTTCCTATGTTCCTGAACAATAATTTATAGCAATGTCACACAGTCCCAGAAATACTACGTTGCAAAGGTCAGTATGCTTAAAGATGTCACTACTGTTAGTCACCTCTCCGAGCCTCTTGCTGGGTGTCACTGCCCTCAAAAGCAAGGACAACTTTTTGTGAGCTAGCGCTGGGACGGCTGCAGTTCTGTATAAAGGCCAAACCAGGCTGGAGTTATTTTCCTTCAATAGATTGGCCTGATAGTAACAGTCTAGGACCTGATTCCCCAGAGGATTAGATGTCTGCCTTGGAGTGGAGTAAGGCTGAAGGCATGTAACCTCAGACTGCTGATTTTAATCTGCTATCCCAAGTGTGATGGAGCTTGGTTAAGCATCAGATAGTGGCAGTGATGGAGAGGTTCTGGGCTATGTGACAGGTACTAGAGGCCAAACAGATTGTTGGTCTGATTTTGCTGGCTGTGGAGAGGTTGGACATGCTGATAAGCTGGTTTTGAATCCTGCCAGGCAAAAGCTTGAGGACTGGCTATCTAGAAATTCATGGGACATCCTCAATCCTCTTCTGCCCCAATGGAGGGGACAGGAAAGTGAAGTAGTTATACACACAGCAGCAGGACAGCAGGGAAACATGTGGAGGAGTCACAGCTGGAAGGACCCTAGTTGACTCTTAAGGGGTTGCAAGAACAGCCACTAATTTTGGGAATTGGTGGCTGAGCAGAGGGAGCTACAGCTGAGTGTGGTGGTGGGAGGAGGCAGGAGTGGAAGCCCAGGCTTATCCACTGCCTGAAGTGAAAGGAATTTCCAAGGGTAGGCAGAAGTCCCAGCGGGGAGGGGTGAAATAGTACAGGCAGGGGCTCCTGAGGGCAGAGAAGCCCAGGTGTGTTCCCAGATCCTGTGACATGGTGCAGCTCTGAAGAGGGATACAGTCGTTTGACGTGTACATCATTTTGCAGTACAACAGTGCATACCTGCTCATGGTTTTCTGCCTAATAGTCGGTGTAGTCTGAAGCACTGCAAGGAAACTGCTGTTTCACAGGGAGATGTGCAAGCACGTGCTCCTTGTGCAATGCTTACGCTCCCATGCTCCCCCTCTCTTCTGTCACATACAACTCAGGTTCATTACTTTTCCTTCCCCATTATTTTGGAAAAAAATCACTGTTTGGGGGGAAAAAAAGCCATTTTATAATCATCAAGGAGGCCACAACTTTTCAAAGCTTAATTCTTCAGAGCATTTTGAAAATTCCCACCAGAAAATGTCGTATGAGGAAACTGGAAGGAGCCAAGGCTGGTTCAGGAGTAATTTCTGGGAATATGAGACTTCAAGGAAGACAAAATAGCAATAACCTGCATGAAGGAGAAAGGCCTATTGGTCCTCATGTTGTTGTTCTTCCTGTTCTTCTGGCTCCATCAGCTCTCTGCCAGTCCTGCCCAGAGGAGCTTCCTCATTCTTTCCCTGTTATTTTTGAATCCACCTCTTTCCATTTCCAAAAGACAATGTGAAGCCGATTGATCAATGAAGTAACAAATCTCGTGTTTCCTAATGCCTAGCAAATAGTCCCAGAGCCTGTCTGACAATCCCCAGGATGGAGGATCACTCTGGGAATACCAGCCCGCACCAGAGGGGAGCAGGAGATGGCCAGACCCCACAGCAGCAAGGTTGACAGAGCACACTCTCTTTTCTTGAGTCTAAGAGAATTCAGTCTTTTTACAAATCTTTCTGTAGAAAATCTTATTTTTGTTTATTTTCCTAGATTGGTGGTTGTGATTCTTCCTGCTTTATTTATGGAGACATTATTTGGCCACATGATTAACTAACACAACAACCAATTACACGCATATTGTAGTAATTGGGAGTTTGTGTACAGAAAAATTACCATAGAAATTATATGAAATAGGCTCATCTCAGTGAAAAAGAGGAAGACCGGCTATTAGAGTGGGAATAGTGTAGACCATGTCTTCCCATATAGATCTGTAATCTTGCTTTCCATTAGCAGACAGAGATTCTTTTTCAAAAAACACATTTGGTGACATTTTTTAAAAATCTGCAGTTCACTAGATGCTCAGGTGTGGCATTTATTGTATCAAACAATGACACAAATAAAATCCTTGTGGCCTATATTTGTTGCTAAATGCTTTTACTATGTAAAAGACACTTGAATAGGGATGTTACAAATGGAAGGTGCATTTGTGTGGTGTTTTGCAGCCAGTGGCCTGGTGTTGCCTCTGCTGCTTGGGTCAGTTCCTTAACCCTTACACCGAAAAAAAAAATATGTTTAGCTATTGCAGAGGTCCTGTAGGAACTGCTCCCAAGAAATAAGAGGCTTCAAATATCAATGGCTTCCCTGTTAGGAAATTTGAATTTTTCCTTGAAGGACTGGATAGCCTTAATGGTTGAATCCAGGAAGCAGAAAAATAGGTTAAGTGAAAGAACCACAAAAGGATAAAAGTAACCTGTAGGCAATCTCCATTTGTCCCAGAGGAATTTTGTAACAGAAAGGCAAAATGGTTCTGCAATATATTTGAAATTAAAAATTCACAAATTCAGAGTACCTACTCCCACTCCCAAAATAATTTGCTGTAAGGTTTATCGCCATCTTAACACATTGATGATAAGCTGGAAGAAATGCCAGCTAATTCAAGAACAGAGGGGACTGGGCAGCAACGTAAAGAAAATTAAGAGTTCTGTGATTTGTATCCCACTCCAATAAAAAAGGTCAGCACCAAAACAACAGTTCTAAGTCTAATTTTTCTTTATGGATTTAAAATCATTGTTGTACACCAACAAGGACAATAATTCTGTATAGCTACACTATTACTATCAACAGTGTTAAAAGAGAGATGGAAAGGCAGTCGTTATAGTCACTGTAAGTATAAATATAAAATCAAGGTTAAAGGAAGATACCGAAAACTAATAAAGGGAACCAAAAAAATTACTTGAGCGTATCCTCTGAATATCCTGGTCTTTCACAGAGAGCACAGCCTGGAGCAACTCCCCAAAGAGGACCACACATCAGCTCCTTCACCAACAGCAGCTCATCCTGCGGGGAGAACACAGGACAGCAATGGGTGAATGCAGTCCTCCTCCCAGGGAGCTACAGGATAGTCCGATAACAAAATTACAAAGATAACATAGTTAACACGCTATAGGCTTTGCAAGCTAAGTTCTCAACTGCTGTAAAACTGAACAGTTCAATGCAGTCAATACACGTATGTCGGTTCAGTCCACTGGAGAATTCGGGGCTGTTACGCACCACAGAGTATGCATCTTGCAAATCTCAGGTGGCACCACGTTCCTGGAGAAGCCCAACAAACGGGAAAACAATGTGCCATAAACCACAGTCATGTTAAGCCGCCAACGTCAGGTGACTTTCCACGTAGCCTTTATGACAGCCATAAACCAGGCCTGCATCATCCACCCATGCCGCGTGCCAAGCAAGTCCTGGCCACTCGTATTTTTGTTATATTTTACATACTCGCAAATGATCTGTTCACTGAGAGCTTTAAAAGGGCAAGTTATGCTAGGGCTGATGGAGACCCAGCTGATGGGGATATTATTTTGGTGATTTGAGGACAGGAGCTCTGCAAGTGTGCAGCGCTTGGGGTGAACCAGGAGTGCTGGGAAGCGCTGTCTGCCTTCTCCTGCCACCGTGCACGCTCTGCATGGCTGGAGAAGGACAGTGGGAAGTCCATTAGGAAAAAGATTGCCATTTAGCTTATAAAAGCAAAGATGATCCCCAAGTTAGACACGTGGTGTTATTTGTGATTGCCTGGGACAAAGCTCAGGCGTGCCAACCTGCTTTTAACGGCAAGGAGGTGCCCTCTGCGTTAGTCCCCAGCATGTCTGTGTTGGGGTCAGGCTGTGCCTGACACATTTTTCATTTTTCACAAAAGAAGCAAGGAGATTAGCTCCCAAATGAATAAATCCAGTGTTCCGTGTGTCACTCCATTAGAGTGCTGCATAGGGGAGAAAGCCACCACATCTCCCCAAGTATAGAAGCTTCAAGAAGAGCACAACTGTGCTATGAGACATCAGAGAATCTGCATGGGAGAATGTGCAGAAACCGAGTCTCATCGTTTCTGCTGTTCGTAGAGCATTGTTTATATGCAACATTTCTTCCTTTTGTAGGGTCCTTAGCCCTAACTGACTATATTTTAACAAGATTCTTGTCTGTCTTCCCTTATTTCTCAATGGGTTGCCATGCTGAGAGAGCAAAGGAGGCAGCCTCCTTGGTTCCCTTCCCTCCTTATCCCCTGGGGATCTCTCCCTCCCCAAATTGCAGGCAGATTGAGACGTCTGGCATTCAGAGAAGTGGGAAAACAAACAACTCTCTCGCAGTCCCCATTCCACTTTTTGCCTCCTCTTTGAGACCAGCTTGGCTGAGCATGCTGGCTGCCAGTACACAGGCAATGAGCTGTTGCACCGCTGAGCTTGGAGATACAGGGCCGTCACTTCAGCATGCCACAGTGAATTTTGTCCCTGTGCTGCTATGAAGGGACACATGCTTTTACACTCTCATTCTGGCCCAATCGAGGGAGGTTAGACTTCTGAAAAACTGTCTGCCTTAACTTTATTACAGATAATTTTTAATTTCCTATTCTACAGGCTGCAACGTAGTAAATTAAACATCTAAAGAAAAAGGCTGCCGATGTTTTTTGCAGCTTTCAATGGTTCAGATCAGGTGGGCAAGGGGCAAGGCTCCTTTTCATTGCCCGCTATAAACAATCAAACTCAGACTTTGCACCATGTAGAAAGCTGCATTATAAACAAGTGTGGCTGCTATCATATTACCATCCTGAGGCTGATTTATATAAACTGCCTTCTGAGCTCTGATTAGGCTCAAAAAACCAGGTGCCATATAGGCAGACCAGATTGCTGGAATAAAATTTTTAATAACACTTCTAATTATTCAGGTGCCTACTAGCGGGAAATTTCTGGTTCAGGGAGTTGCATGCCGTTTCTTAAGTATTTTAGGAGGAAGGTAGTTAAGCAAATGAAGATGGACTGCTTTTTGCCTTTGAAGAGGTTGTATCTATTCCATACATGCTGTATATTCAGGAGCAGTAACTTCAGTTCGGTAAATTGCTGGAGGGACAAATAAATGTAGTGTAATGTTAAGGTAACATGCAAGGAACTGCATCAGGTCTTTTTAATTTATTTTTTGGAAGGAATATTTACAGCTAGTGAAATCCAAAGGGTTTTCAGGAATATGTTCAGAGGTCGTGATCAAGGCTACTTTAAGTGAACCTGCACGGCTCATACTTAACTATAAAAAGACTTTCTATCAAAGCATATCATAAAAAGAGCACTATTTCTTCCACTCAACAATTCAGAAATCACACAATCCCATGATTATAGACTTGTCTTCTGCTCCCATGATATAAACCCCTCCTCCCCCCGAGAATTTTGAGGCAAAGACTCCCTCTGTATTTATGTGAAGAGCCAGACGTACCTATGGCTGAGAATATATTAACTCATGCCTGTTCAAATGGCAGTGCAGCGAGGCTGGGGACACAAGAATTAAACACTGTAGTGAAGGCTTAGCTGCTTAGAAAAATGCTGCAAGCAATTGGGAAACAACTGCCCAAAAATAAACTCCAAAAGTTGCAATTTAGTGCCGCAGTTCGAGCCCTACATTACTAGAAAAGTAGTACAAATGTGCTAACCTTTATCAGTCAGAAGTCCCTGCTGTCCTGGATTGCCATGCAATTGAAAGCAGAGTCATCTGCAACAATGGGAGCTTTATTTATCCTGCACAATTGCTGCCAAAGCAGTCCTGGGACTTCCATGAGACTGCTATGAATATGTTTGGAGCAGGATGAATCTGGCAGAGCGCTGCGAAACTGCTGTATCACCAGTCTCAGGTCTGCCGGCTGGCTGCACTGACTGGCAATTTTTGTGCAGGGTTGCTAAGGAAATTGTAAAGCTTTTAGGAGACTGAAATGGCACTGTGCAACCTGCCCGCCCTGTTAGAGACCCATGATTGCTCTACCCTCTAGAGGCAGTGGAGAGGATATAATTGCTGCTGTTATGACAGCTGATGGAGATTCAGAGTAGGGACTGTGGGCTGTGCCAGCCCTGCATCCCACGCCTACTCACGGCTCCCACTCTCCAGGTGGGAATTTTGAGGAGTAATGAATAAAGAGATGAGTCGAGTAAAATGGGAAGCATTTGGCATCGTCCTTCCGATGGCTTCCTGGACCCCGTTATGAGATTGTCCATTCTTTTCTTTATTCAAGGTAGAAATAGGTGCGTAGCTGAGGAACAAGAATTGAAGTCTTTGCTTTGTCAGGGACATTTAGCACTTTCAGATGTGCTGCACGGTGCTTGTCAGCTGCAGCAGGGGAGAAAACTGTGGCCTTCTGGGTGTCCTACTGAACTGGTCATAATCCTGTTAGCCTCCCTAATATGACCTACTTCTTTCCAGGACTAGGAGTCATCCTGCTTTCATAGAAGACAGTAATGAAACTAAATCTGCTTTCCAGCATGTAGGACTCCTGAAAGAAGAGTCATTTGCTGACAAGTCTGGACTTGATACTAGAGAGGCAGCAGGACTGATAAGTCCCCACTGGAGATGAGGCTTGGCAGGTTGGAATACTTTTCACTGGACATTATTACCAAGCTCGTAGGCCTTAGGGAACAGTGAGAATTTGGGGGCATCAAACTGATAACATACCTGGAAAGCTCACTTATTGCATCCCAGAAGATGGAGCCATTATAGCAGAAGGACTTAAGCACTCTACGTCCTACAAGAGCTTGGCATCCTTACGAGACATATGAAAATACTTCACTGCCTCACAGCCAGGAGAAGCTCTGGGTCTTTCTTGTAGGGAGAATTTTCAAATTTTCACTGAAAATAAAATAACAGTAAGAATTTTAAGGAGAATAACCTTTCCAGTTTTGTGAATGTTCCTTTCTGTTTATGCAGTCTTCCTGGCTCCTCACTACATGGACCCGCCAGACTTGAGGGCTGAATCAAAGTTCAGACTAGATCAGGACTGCTTTTGGTGAACACAAAGAAATAGGGGACAGCAAAACAGTGTGGAAGGTATTCTCTGAGGTGATGCTGACCTTATTTCCTAATGGGCTGAAAAGAGGTAGGGAAGAAGCAAATATAAGAGAAAAGGAAATTTTATATTAACTGCCTACTTGAACGCTTTCCAGAATGAAGGTGAGAACCTTCTTGATAGCCAGCTTCCAGGAATCCACAGTTCTGCTCTTGGGTAAACATAAAGGATGCCTCATGGAAAAGCCACTCAATTCTACGGTTTGAATTCAGTTAATTAAAGGATTCTGGGGGCATATTTCTTAACATATGACCTTTCATGTGAGAGGAACACACTCAGAAACTCTGGTACACAAGAGCAAGTGTCAATGCCAGGTACACACCAAACCTGAGAACTAGTGTCTCCAATATATTACCTTGTTCCTTAAGAAAAAGGCTTCTATTCTGCTTCCAATATTAAATTTGTACTTTTTTTAAGATGCATATCAAAGTGAGGGGGTATTGGAGAATGTTTCCCAGCAGGAGTCGTTCTAGGCTACTGTTAGGGTTGGCTTGCAGAACCCAGACAAAGCAGCAAGGGTGAGCATATATTGAGGGGTTCTTATGTCAGATTTTGAAGATTTTGACTTGTCTTTGAAGGTATAAGCTTGTCTTAATGATTGGCTGCAGTAAGTTTCCCAAGATGTCTCCCACATGGTCTCCATCATTAAGTGCACTGCACTCCAAGGCACAAGTAAGGTGGGGGATATAAAGGCAAACTTTGAGACATACTGCCCAGGCAAAAGGAAGTTGTCATAGATCCAGAATTAGAACCCAGTGTAAAGCCCAGAGTATCACAGTGGCAAGCCCCTAACATGCCAAATGTCGCAAACTTCTCAGCAATGCATGTAGATGTAGCCAAAGTTTCTGTGCAACATTCAGTTGTTATTTCTGTCTTGAGATATATTGCAGAAAAGGCATTATCACAGCTTGCAAGATCACAAATGTGAGGTATGCAGTGCATGCGAGACCACATAAGAGAAGGAATCTTCCTGGTCATCAGATGCCTGAGAGAATCTGTGTCATCCTGATACTAAGAGCAATAAAGTGATAAATCAATGGAAAGCAAAGCCTGTGGCTTGACAGTGGCTCAAAAAATATTTGGCAGTTCCTAAAATGTTCATTTCCCCCTCCCATCGTCACCTCTGGTTTGCTTAAATGTCTTTTGCTTTTCATTTTGGTTTAAACCTCTGTTAGCTCTGGCACAGTGTCAAACTCTGAAAAAACAACTTGCTCACCTCTTGTCTCAACTCCTAAATCCCAAAGCATAAGACATCTTTCAGGAGGAAGAGCAAAATGTACTTCCCTGCTTTATTAAGAGACTGTAAGGATCTGCAGTGCTCTAGTGAAAAAGTAAGAGGCAGTGTTCAGCAGTGGAGGAGGGTCGAAGGGTTTACAGGAGTTCGTGGGAAGACTCTATAGCAAGAAGACCAACTTTCATCTCCTCTCCGTTGTTTTAGCCACATCACTCTCTAAATGTGTATTTCATTCTCTGTCCTGAGAAGCTTACAGTTCATGTTACAGGCAGCTATGATACAATAGTCAAATATTAAGGTGGTTGTTTGACAGTGATAACGTGGCTCAGTGTTGGAAGGCTCTCAGTGGAGAAATGGATATTTGGAGTACAGTGGTAGGAAAGATAAAAGGTCATGAATGTTGAAGTAGAAATGTCGCTATTAGTATACAAAAGGATATTAAAAAATCTATTAGTATGAAAACACGATAAAATAATCTAATTGTCAGTAAGCAAAGTAACACAAGGACCTATTTGAAACCTCTCTTTGGTCATCCCAAATTCAGAAGTATTAGACGAGCAGTTTTATTTCCCTGTCACAGCTCATTATGAAAGGACATGGCATGCCCTGCATCCTCTCTGTTTCTGATTGGTATTTATCTCATAACATTCTGTATGTGAAAGTATCCTGTTCTTTGGTCAACATCAGACCTCCCCAAATAAAGTTACAGTAATTTCACTGGATATTATGTCCAGAGAAGGCAGGATTAGGAACAAAAGGTCAATTTAAGGTGAATCGACAGAGCTGGATGCTGAGCTGTGTCTGAGGAGTACTCCAGACATGAGCAATGCACAGTTCCAGTGCTGTATTTCAGCTCGTTCTGCTCTGTATGGTGACTAATATTACACTGATCCAGTGGAATAACATAAACTATGAGAAGAAAATAGTCTTTCAGATACAATTTGCTACCAAACAGGTTACAAGTGGGGTGCAAATCTTGAAAGAAACATTGACTCATCAAGTCGAAGCTGTTTGGTTTTTGCCCAAAACTTTCTTTGAAAACAAAAACTGCACCAAGAGTCCCTAATTCTCTAGTAATATGCCCTAATTTAAGGCAGAATATAACCCAGAGATGCAGGCTTTGCTACGGCAGAACTTCTTGTGTGCATGTCTGTCATCGCTACTCAGCATCCAGATGTAGACCTGGTCCTCTGGTGCCAGCCCTCGCGCTGACTCTCCTGTCCTACTCCGAATAACGTGACACTGCACAGTGCCTGAGATGATGCTGTCAGGGACCACGGTGTGAGGTGAGTGTGAAGACTCACTCCTTTAGTCTGTTAAAGAAGGGCGTAAATGTTATACAGCTTGTCTTGATTCTAAAAGAAAAAAATTGAAGAGTTGTTAAGAGTTTCTGAACACAGTGCATGGTAGAGCCACAGGCAGACTGCACTACAATCCTGTGAACTGGCAATTTCTTTTTTTTCATGGGAGATATTTTTCATTCCTTTCACCAAGGCAGGGGAGAGCTGTCTTCCTGTCTGCCTCCCATTCTGCCTCCCACAAAAATGTTTCACTAGAACTTTTCTGATGGTACCAAAACCTGATATATAGTGCTATTGAAACATGAATCAGTCACAAAGCACCTCACTCCTGGTGAGGTGACACAGGTTAAAAACCATTCTGGGGAATTCCTGATAGATTTTCTGGAGAGCCTCAGCCTCCCAAACTCTTTTACTGTTATGCATAAAACAAAGAACATTTTTATTTATGGAACGTATCAACTTGCTTAGAACAATACAAGCAAATGAAAACATAGCCCTGCCTCCTCTTTTTAGTAAGTTTGCAAACCAGCATGGTCTAACCATTCATCCAAGAAAATTCAGAGGAATCTGACACTCATTCCCTTGGCAGCAGGACGGAGGACTCAATTAAGTGTGAAAGCCGGCTCTTGACAGCAGAGAAGTTCCTTTCCTAGGTGGTATCAGACATAGAGGTTCACATCCTCAGCAGTTAAAATGGAGATTTATACTACCCCAGGAACCATCTCTTTCTTTCTCAGGTTGACTCTGATAGGAAAGATGAAAGGAGGAACCAAGATATTAAAAAGCTTAATATTTATAGCACTGACCTATGACTGATTTGGACAAATAAACTCATGTCATCAAATGGCTTGGTTATCTGATGGTGCCATATGCCAAAGAAAGGCCACTGGCATCGGATGTTGGAGTTGTTTGTAACTGGGAGGCACAGCATGCCACGTGAGAAACCCTGAGCACCCATAAACCACGTGGCCCTTAGCCACCTTCTCCTTCAGACTGCTAGGTGAGCACTCTTCTGATCAAATGTAAGGCTCTATTCCTCATTTATGTCAAATAACACTAATTGCCTGTAGCCTATCAGGAGAGGTACAGGTAGAAGTACTGGCCATAAGAGCGCAGTGAAGTGTCTGCAGGAGCCCGTGGGCAGTAAGTATAAAGCATGGACCCGGCGTGCTGCCACCACCAACTGCCACATCACTAGGGTGAGGTCAGCCTGGTGAACTTGGCTGAAGAGCACTGTTAGTCAGCGCTGCCGTTAATGGCAGATGGGTACCTAAACTTCTTGTGCAGCATCAGAGGCCTACTTGCAGTCTCTTCTCCGAAAGCTCACTCATGGATCACTCAGTGGATGGGAGTCTTCAGGCCAGGGCTCCTTATCCTTATTCACTCTTACTCAGTAAAAATCTGATTGATTTCCATCTGGTGACTTAAGGAGTAGTTACTATACTCAGATTGCCTCAGGCAGTATATTTTGTCTATTTATATCCTCACAAAAGAGAAATAAATACAGGTAGATGACATGGGAAAGTGCCCTGAACCAAGCAGAAAGCTTTAGCGATAGCAGTTTTATCATATCTATTCCAGAAGATGCTTTAATATTGGAGAAAATGGTAGAACAGAAGTGAGAAGAAATGAAAACAATTTGTATTTTTATAGATGAACTGTGAAGCACAACACCAGGGCAGTTTTATCCTGAAAAAGAAAACCTACCCCCCCTAACTGCACTCAATAGTTAAAAACTGATGATGGTGGGTAAATTTTACCTCTAGACAGAATAAAGCATGCCCCAGCTGCACTACATAGTTTATTTTCCTGTCTCTGTGTGTGCACAGTGTGCACTCTATGTAATGAGGGATAATTATGTCAGTACATAATTATAGATAAAAAAGCGGGCGAGTGAGATGCTGGTGATGAGATCAGTATGGCAATCCTTCTAAAGAGATAGATACCTACTTGCCACATGGTTTGAGGCCACGTCTGGGACTAGGGTCAAGAAACTACTTCTCTAAGTAGACTGTTGCATGACCCTGAGGAGAGTGTTTAACTTTTCTTTGTCGCATTTCCCCTGTGGTGCAAATTAAAGATGATTATTCAGATGAATGTCACCTCTCTGCAGAGGACCCATGCAAAATTCAGGCAATATTTGAATCATTTAAATGTTTGTTCCAAAATGCACCATAGCAAAGTTTACAAGCAGCCCAAAGGCTGGAAGACTTACAAAAAGAGTTTACAGGGATTATTTATGAATTAGCTAAGCATTGATTAATGGACAGTGTACAGAGGTAGCCAGGAGGCATGACTATTATTTTTATACTGTAAAAGTGCAGAAACATTGTGAACAATAATCAAAATAATAAAAAGAAAGAAACTATCAGGAGGCCATCCAGCAGCAACGCCAGCCATCCCAGTGCTTGCTGTTTCCCTGCATCAGCCTTCAACACGACATTTTGGAGATACACTTCTCAGAAGCTGGCAATGGCTGCTAAGCTGAGAGCTGTGCAACTTGGAGTGTCAGTATCTGCAGGAAAGAGAACTAATTTTCCTTCTCGTGATCCGTCACTTTGAATTCCCTTTTAAACACGCAGTCAGCAATGGATTTGTAGTGGCAAATGTGAACAGGGGGATCTAACATAGACCATAAGCCATAATCAGGACTGTAATTCAGAATTAGCTGAAAACTTTGAGCTTTATCATTAGTCATCATTAAAAACCAAGCAAACAACCAAACAAAAAATACCAAAGAAGTTACCATTTACTGTTTCTGGCATGGATTTTGTTCTTATTTTAAGAATATTCAGAATGATGGGACTCAACCTGTCTGCTCAGGACAGGACTTGGGAGACCTGAGACCTGTTCAGGAGCAGACTCCATCTGAAAATAGACTCAGCAGCTGCTTCAAGAGCAGGTTTCTATCAATAAGTCCAGGGCTAACCCATGCAAACCCTGTCCTTCTCCCTCCTTGGCTTGGTCTCAGAACAGGTCCTCTTTTCCTGAGATGCTGAGCCAACATCTCTCCTCTTAGTAGCTGATGGGTGAGGAAGGGGAGGGAATGGGTAATGGTGAAGCGATCAACTATACTCTTGTAGCTCCAGCCATTGGCACAACAACTGGGATGAGTCTAAGCACTGCTGTAAATTGTGGTACTGAACACGAGATCTTATTTCAGAGGCACAGTGGAAGAGGAGAGAGATATGGGAAGAAAAGGGGTTTGCAGAAGAGGATAAGGTGGAGGAAAGAGGGACTGCAGAAGGGGAAAGGAGCCTGGAAGGGTCAGAGAGCAGGGTCAGAGTTGGGAGAGGCTCTCCCTAGACATCAAGGACAGTGGAAACACATTCAGCCACGCCTGGGAGGTGGTGGGATCTCAGCAGTGAGACCTGGGCATGGCTGGGATGCTCCCCTCATGACTGAAGCGAGCGTTAAACATTTGATCTGGGCAGCGCCTGGAAAAACAGGTCTGGATCTAAACACGCCCCCCCCATACTATTGGAAATGTGGCCTCGAGTGCCAGGTGAGGATCATTAGTCTTAGAGCCCCAGATGAAGGGCCATTTTTAAAGTGCAAGTGGTCTCATGGTTAGTGACATCAAGAGGGAACCGAGGAAGAAGTTCACCACACTGTGATGTGAGCAGAATTGCCCTGACTTGTGAGGGAGCGTGCTCAGCTGTGCAGCTGAATGTGGAGAAAACAGGGGCATTGTTAAAAACCATTCCTTTTTGTGGGACATTCCTTTGTGTTTACTTCCCCACAACACTTTAAAGGCCATTCATATAATGCTGGAACAAGAATGGGAAATGCCTTGTCTCAGACTTCCTGTTGTCAAAGCAAAAAATAATCCAATATCCTCCCGCACGGGTGCTGGCGTGGGCCCAAAAGGGACTTTATTACAGCGCAGGGACCTTTGGATGGCTCGCGCTGGAGAGGGGCCGCGGGGCTGGCACGGCACGGCTGAGAGCGCTCCCTCTGCCAATGGACACCGCGCCTGCTCTTCCAGGTCATATTTTCTTTTTAATTCAGCTAGTCAGAGGGATGGAGAGAGGAAGAGGTGGGTGCTGCCCTGGGTTGAAGTCCAAAGAGCATTGTTTTCTCATTATGAGCATTGTGTTGCCATCACGGATAATTATAATCTTACATCTCGATTCATTTTTTTAAAAAAAACGTACAAAGGCACTGAAGCCAGAGACTCCTTGGTGACAACCCAGGAGATGTCTGTTGCTCTTCCTGACTGTGTATTTTATCTTATGGGGATTCTAGGGTATTGCTGTGGAAATGCCAGATATTAAAACCTCATTATACTTCTGTTTGCAAAGCAGATCTTAATTGGTCGCCATCCTAGACAATTACCCTGGCAGGCAAATTCTGGAAAAATTAACAGCCAAAAACAATGAAAAATATTTTCTTTTGCTTTGTTGAAGCAGCAAAATCTACATGCAAATTCACTTAGCCAGCCAAAATACCCTGCTAACACAGCCCTATTCTCAAGGATGCACTTTTCCAATTTTCTAAAGCGAAGCCTTGTCCTAAACCTTGTTCTAACTATAGCTATAGTATAAAGTTAAATGTTTTTCTGCAACCTGTACCAGCATATAGAGCTTTGATATGAAGCAGGGAGATGCCCTCCATCCTTACCCTCCAACACCTTTTCCTGTATAAATCACATGTGAAGTGAGAAGTGCAAAGCCCCACTGGTCCCAGGTGGTCAACACTCAAGATTCAGTGCAAAAACGTCTTGACGTTAAGAAGAAACAAGGCAACAGTGACAATTTCTGATACCTTCTTGTCTAACAGAAAAAAAATCTCATGCACTTTGGCTGTAGCTACTGAGTAATTCTCACTTCCAAAACTGATAGTGTTAATGTGGTAGGACTACCATGGATTTACTGCAGAAAAGGAGTGATGTCTAATGGAATTGTCTCAGTTTCATGGGGATCCCAGTCCCAGTGTTTCTGTCCTTGTGTGAGTCTGAATTCCTTGGGGTCTCCGTTGCATCAATCGCAGGCCTCCTAATTGTGCGTCAGGTCTGTGCTTAAAGCAAAACTCCTCTCAAGAGGTTCAGGAAGTATTGCTTTTATGGCAGTTATTTGACTAAATGATGAGTATTATTGGAACATTTACTTGCCTCGGAGGTTATTGATTTCTTTTGCTGTTTCCCTCCCTGTAGAGGGTAGTCATTCCTCGAGGCCGGAGAACGGACTTCTAAAAAGCTGGAACGAAACGGTCTGTGGGCTGCTGTTCCCAGCCAGTGCTTGGGCATCAGCTAATTGCTGAGATGAGCAGCAGAGTCCCCCTCCAGGTCACCTCATACAGCATCTCTGAAAGGGCCATGTGCGAGCTGATGCACAGGCTAAGCGCGCTTGCTTTGAGATGGCCCAAATGAGCCCCTAAGCTCACAGCTGGCCAGCTGGGTCCGTACCTCTGTCTGCTCACAGCCCACTCCCCAAAGATTCAGGCAGAGCCTGCTGCCTCCCCCAGCAGCACCCCCTTTCTGGAGTGTGCAGCGTAGCTCCCTGGGGAGCCCCCTCCAGCCCGGGGGGAAGCTTACAGATGGGGTGCTCGCTTCCCTAACAGCCACCCCAGGGGAGGGGACACCGCGCTCACCCCGGCCCCATCCAGGCAGCAGGATTCTGCAATACGTTAGCTGCATCTAATGTAGCATCTGAAATACCTGAAGACTAAAGGTACAGAACCCCCCCGTAGGTCCACGAGATATAGCGGGTGCGAGCAAACTACTTGGGCTAGTTTTGGTTTAGTGGCATTTAGGTATTGTATCTTAAAACTAACGATGGGATAATGTGTGGGACAGTGATGTGATTCTCCTATGTAAGTTGGCCTTGCAGCCCAACAGTTCAGCATGACACTGACTTTGGTGAATTAGGAAATTCATGAGAGATCACTACTCTCTTTTAGCGGCTGCAATTTTGTAAAGATGCCAAAAGATGAATGTACGTTAGGCATTGCTTGATTCCACGTTCCATGTCCCAGCTCTCGGTGGCCAATGGATGTTTATTTACTTATTTCGTGAGAGTTTAGTACTCGAATGGAAAGCCGAGGGCAGGTTTGGGTGTCCCAAGCACAGAGCCAACACCTCTGCGGCTGCTAAAGCCCCTCAGCAGGAAAAACCTGGCAGAGCAAGGGCCACGTTTGGGGGTGCTCCCCGGCGCTGGGGGCAGATCCTCTGGGAGTTGATCCGAGGCCCCTGGGCTCTGCTCAAGGCGGGGATTTAATGTCAATCTGACCTAATGGCCGTGATTTCCAAAGCACTTAGCGCTATTGTGCCCGCCTTTTCAACCTTCTTCCTTAAGCACACATGCAGCGTTTTCCTTTTGTTCCCCTGGCTAATCGCACGGTCCCCGGGGCGCTCCGGGAAGCCAGGCTGGCTCTGGGGAGGAGGCTGGGCTGAGTCGGTGTGGGGACAAGAGGACAACACCGGGAGGGCCGGGTCAGCCCTGCCACCACCCTTTCCAGCCTCCCGGACAGCCCCAGCTCCCCCGGGCCTCGGATTTTCAGTCCGCGAAGTGGAACCGACGGTAGTGTTTGTCTTCCAGGAGTCTGTGAAGCAGCTTTAGCGAGGAAACTAGATGTGTGTTATCTGAACCAAACGGGTATTTTCAGACGAAATGCAAAATCTTAGTGTGTGACAAGGCTTTGGGATTTGTTGGAACCTAAAGGTATTGGAAGGCAGTGGGTTAAGTGTAATTGAAACGGATGTAACTGAAAAAAATTACGCATAACTGAAGGAGATTCTGTTCCTTCGAACAGGTAAGTAGAGTGAGGTTTTCTATGAAAGATCAGCGTTAAGGTCTGTGAAAGTTATCTCTTCCCAGAAAGCATAACTCATCCACTGGTTATCCCAGGAACATCTGCTTTAGAAGCCTTTTCAATGGCATTAGTCATTCGAATCATAGTTTGGTTCTCTTATTTCATTAGAAAGGCATAGTTGTAAAGCTGCACAATGAAGAAAAAAAAATCAAACCCAATTTAGGAACACAAGCTGCTCCACCTGGGTTTTGAACGTTGCTCGAGACACACTACGTAGGGCCGAGGCACTAAGAGCCCAAGCCAAGGATTACGCAGCATGGAAAGGCAAAGGCACTGCAGGGAAATATTTCTGGTGAGGAAGCGCCCGTTGTTGAGACCTTTCACACTTTAAAGGAAAAGGGATATTGCCTGTTGCAGCCGAACAGCCCTGTGCCCAGCCTCACCAGGGCAGCTCTGGCAGCTCCCAGTGCGTTTGCTGGGGAGCCGAGCAGCCGGCTACGGCAGCCGTCCCTGGGCCAGACCCGGTTCTCCGCGGCCCGTCGTGGTCTGCAATGGACGTGACACCCAGCATCGCTGGGAAAGGGGATGTTCTGGGGTGCCGTGACCGTGAAGAGGCTTTCGTCAAAACATTATAGTAACTCTGTCACCTTTAGCCTGCGCTTAATGGATGCTGGGCAACAGCATCGGGGTATGACGGTGTGTAGTCTCTACGCTCCCCCGCTCCCCAAAGCGCCCGGCCTGTGGGGTACAGCCACCCTGACACAGTTTGGTCCCCCGTGCCAGTCTGCTGTTCTCTTCCCCTTCATTTGAGAGGTCTGGGAGAAGACCAGCTCCCACCTTGCCCCCAGCGCGGTGCTGGTGCTGAGCTGCCGAACACCAGGCAGAGCCTCTCCCCGGGCCTACGGCTGCCGGGGCCATGCTCCCCAGATCCCCCTTAGCTGAACCCCTATCCGAAAGGCTTTAACTCCACACAAGGATTTTCCAAGGTAAGACCAGTGATGCAGGAGGGGGGGGAACCTCCTCAGAGCTGCTGAATTCATCTTAAATTTGCAAAACCCACTTTGATGTTAAACAGAGCCAAGCTTTGTAAGGGCCATCACTGCTTCCACTTCTGGAGAGACGAAAGTTTCATTGTTTTGCCCACAGGCAATGGCACCAATACAAACATTTAGTGTGCACAATGACAAATACTCTGTATCTTAGCGCATTCATACTTCAAGAGTCAACAAGAGGCATTCAAACACATCTGAGTGCTCAGCAGGAACTGAGGACAGAAGACTGTGTCTAAGCCTTTGCAGTCTTGCCTGAACAAGAATTGCTGGCAATTAAGAGTCAGCCTGCAAGGAGCCCAGTACCAGGTATTGTATGCAAGTCCCCTTTGCAACATGAGCATTCTAGCCAAAAAAATGTTGCTTGATGTAAAATGAGTGACTGTCGCCAGTCAGAGCAGAAGGCGGCGGGATGCCGCACTCTGCCGCACAGGCACAAGGACATCAATCTCAGGAGCAAAGTAAACCACAGTCCATCTTTGCTGAAGCTAAAAATAGTGCATGTTGGGATTTGCAGAGCTAAAAGAGTAAATAAAAGCTTGAAGTCCAAGGGGGAGCTCTTGTAAAGAAAAGGTGACTTTTTGTGTACCCCTGATGGGGAAGCTAGCGGGGGGGTGGGGGGGGGCAGCTGCTTGCCCCAACCCCCCCCTGAGCTGAGGTGGGTGGGAGATGTCTGCTTAACAGCCTGCATTCCTGGCCTCTGCCAGCTCCCCCTTATCTTTCGATCTTAATGGTAGCAACAACCAACCATTTGTACCTGAAGCAGGCTGGCAGGAGAGAAAGGCCTTTCAGGTGTACAAGTTCCTGCAGTGCTGCCAATTCTTAATTACTATATGAGGCATTTCACAGTATTTTGTGTGCTTGGGTTTTCTGATTTTTTTTTTTTAAAGCTCCACATGCTGGAAGCTCGTCAGTACATGAGAATTTCAGCCCAGATTTCGCATCTTTTTTTTTTTCCCCCCCCCCTAACCCGCAGCTTGCTCTTTCAGAGGAGGGGAAAGCGATTTGGGGAGCTCTGATTTTAGCAGCAGTGCTCTGCCAAAAGCACCCCTCGGCACGGACTGAGCCGGGGAATCGTTCTCAGGACGAGCCGCACCAACCCAAAGAACAGCTTCCCCCCAAAAAAAAACCACTCCCTGGGAAGCTGAGGGATGAAGCAGACTCCCACAAGGCAGCACCATGCTTGGGAAGCAGGACTGGGCCGGGCAGAGC
>VYZV01008921.1:294-15628 GCA_013401275.1 Pandion haliaetus
AGTAAAATGCTTCAGCGTGAGATTTGTGCACATCATTCTATTGCAGAAAGATAAAATGTAAGGTTAATCTCTCCATCTGTTCCAACACAATACATTAACAGTGTGTCAACACAGCAGTAAAGGTTTTTACTACATATGATTGTAAAATAATGCCAATAGGTAAATGTGAAAAGGATGTTTCAGGAGCAATTTCTAGATTTTGCTTTTTGTAAAATGACCACAACTTGAAGAAATGGTTTTAGGTTTTGGATGAGAGTAAAAGAAGCACAGAGTGCCAGAACACCGAAGCAACTGTACTGGATCGGAGCAGTAATCCACCTAGCAATATTTCTTTTCTTTGATGGTGCTTAGAACAATATGCTCTAAAGGAAAATGCTTATAATGGGCACTTAAAGGATCTGCACATAGCAGGCTTTTTTCCTCTGCCCTCCCTCCCCCAGTTGCCATAAATTACTTGTTGGTCTTTACTGTGACGAGCAAGTCTGACAAAACCTAGAAGGAACAGGAAATGACCTAAGTGTGGTTTTAGCCAGTTTTTTTCATTACCTACATAAGAAGAAAAAAACCCTCTACTTTCCCTTGATAGACAAAACACCTTTTAGAACCTTTCTGAAACATTTGAATATCTTAAAAAAATATTAAAAGGAAGATCAGAGCAAATATAACAAGCAATAAGAAAATGAAAACTTTCTACAGCAGACAAAGTAGAAGCCTGACCTGCTGATTCTCCTGGTTACAAAAGCAGAAGTAGCATGTCTTTTTAAAAACAAACAAAGGAAACAAACACATAAAAAAGAAACAAAACCCCAACCAAACAAAAAAATATTTTTTCCGCTTGCAGGGAGTAATATTAACTGTAAGAATCAGCCTGCTGAAGACTTATTTGAAACTAGCATAACAGTGGACCATTTTTGCTGATTTTCTATCTGTGCTGAGGACAAAGTTACTGAAAACAATAATTAAACATGTGAAGACTCTAAAGTGACTTGTTAAAGTTTACTTAGGTGCAGCTCTTGTTGAAGATTTGTATTTGTAGGGAAGATCACAATACTGTTGAGTCTGGTGAAAACATTACAGTGGCCAGACACCTGTATGTTCCAGTGCCATTCTTATGTGTACAGCCAAGTATGTTGCAGGTACTATTTAATATACAGAATAGTATTTACTAAAGCAATTAAGTAGAAGCAAGTCTCTTTCCATTGAAGGAAGATTTTAGACTTCTTAAAAAAGTGAAGATAATGCCTTTTATGAAAGAGTTCAGTAGAGTCAACAACACAGTCTAGGATGGGGGATATGACAGTTTCCTTCAGTACATGTATTCAAACCTCAATACCATGAAAGCACACTTAGTTTCTGTTCAAAGATTGTGGCTATCTGCAGACTTCACAACCTATTAGCCATTTTACAACCTTGGATAAATTGTATAGAGTCAGGAAGTGGTAAATAGTAGGATTCCAAAAATATCCTAGTCTTTTCCTGTCCCATTTATTTTCATGGGAAGGTTTAGTGGGTGGAGAAATATCATCATGACTCTAAATGTCTTAAGTATCATGTTGAATGCTTTCCCAAGTGCTGTATTTTGTCTTGATTACAATAACCTACTCAAGTGGCTGTTGTTTTGGCCTGCAGGATTTCACAACAGAATGTTGTCTGTGTTATCCAAATAATGGTACCTCTGCTTTGGGAGAGTCATTCTTTGGTTGCATCACCTTTACTGTCATACGGAATACAATTTAACTACCTAATAACATACTGTTTTTCAAAATCTACCTTTTCTACACAGAGAGGGAAAAAATCCTAATAAATACATAAATAAAACAAGACTTCTAGGTTGTATACTGCTGTGTTTGGTTTTGTATCATTAAATTACATGGGTTTAAAAAGTTAATTGATTGTAGGCTGTTACAAAAGACTAGTTTAGAAATAAAAGCCAAGAATCTAGCATCAATCTTATTGGAAAAGCAGTCATGAAAAGAAATGCATGTGCAATGTAACTTTTTTCATATTTTACAATAAATTAGTTTCTCATCTGGTTGTAGAATTTTGCTTTTGAATGAGGTGATTTTTTTCAGAGTTGATTTCTGAATCAAGTTGCTATGGTGTTGGTTTCATTGTTTAGTTAATTCTATGCTTGGTTGCTATGGAAATACTTATTTACGGAGCTAATGCCTAATGGTGTCAAACAGATGCTACTAGCAACTAGGAATCTTTTATATTTGATCAATGAAAGTCTCGGTCAGAAGTAGAAACTAATTTTTGTCCTCATTTTTTCTCCATTAAAATTTTGGACTGTGGAATGTGAATGGGTGGCGTCAAATAGACAAGCTTTCTTTTCTTAACAAGCATTAAAGCACACACTGAATCTCCTGAATAGTATCGTCACTGAAACTAAAACTTCCCACTTGCCTGGTTTAGGCAATCAAACAGCAATGTTACAAGTCTTAACATTGTGTATGGTCTTAGATGGTGTGCACATTTCAGCTTAGGGTATGGAGCATATGTATTAGTTATATTCTAGTTTTAAAATGGATTTTTAGATTTCTAAGCTCTGAAACATTTGTTTGTAGCCATCTGTTTTAAAAGTCTGTGTAAGTATGAATATTGTCTTTAATATAACTTTGCACAAACACAAGTAATTCTCAAGTAGCTAAAATGATATGATTTTGTATTTTATAAGTTAAATTATTCTGAAAATATCATTACTTAGTTATTTAGCCAAATATAGTTTGAACTGAGCATTAAAGTTTTTTAAAAAATGTTAAAAAAATGCTTAGTGTACTTTTATAGTAATTTTAGTGGTCTATAACTTGAGAAAAGTAAAACCTATAGGCTTTTCTTGCACTTAAACATTTAGAAGTTTAAAATACTCCTCAAACGTGACTTTAGCCAAATGGAGCTGTGGCACTCATGCAAAGAAGATCCAAAGGAACTCAACCCTCCATGGCATCAACTCGCTTCTGAAAGACACATTTGTTACAGGCCCTGGAAACACTGGCTGCACCGTGATAGGAAAGATAACTTTCTATATAGAAATATAATTAAAAACCAAACAAAAAACCCTGAAGCTCTGCTGGGTTTCATTGACTGTCTTCTCCCATTTCTCATCTCTTTTTAGTTTATTTAAACTGTGAGCTTCTCAGAGGAGCACTTTTTTCCTTTTTCGTTGTAAAAATTAATACTGCTTGTTCCTGTTGCTGTTTGAACTGTAAGCTGTATTAGGGAAGGCCTTTATTACTGTTACCTTGTGTACTTTTTAAACAAATGTTTCTGAAGTTGCTAACAGCATGTGCTTTGCAAAAGTGCCATCCTTAAGTTTTGGTAATCCTGGGTTGATATTCAGTAATCTGGGCCTTGGCCTTCACTTTCCCTGTGCACACCCCCCACCCCCATCCACCCGCCGCCCGTGAATAGGGGAGGATTACAAATAGTGTCAGGTAAATTGATTCTAAAATTCTTGTGTTCAAATTGCATGGCAATTCCTCTGGAGTATATGGACATACTGTTTTCATTGTTTGAGAAAATATAAACAAAGGGTAATATCTGATGCCTACTGTCAATTTTCTGGTGTATTTCCAGTGAGTGATATGTATTTAAAATCTCCTTAAATTTGACTAAACATCCATAGAACTGAATATAGTGTTCATTCTTCAGAACAGCAACCCTGTGGAGAATTTGTTGAGCTTTAGCCTTTAAAAAAACATATTTCCACTGATGTAAATTCCCTCTGTTAATACTCTTACCCTGTTTTGAGTGACATGTTTCAGTTTGACCTAAACCCATCACTGGCTGATGGCAGCCATCGGAAAAGGTCAGTTCTACTTAAAGGGTTTTTGTAAGCTGGCTTGTCTTCTAACTGCATCGAAAATTATTTCATAGGCTAAACAGATTCCATTACTGTAGTTAAATATAATACAGTCCCTGACTGTTAAAGAACAAGGCACAGTACTGTGTTATGCATGGGTTTTTGTTTTGTTTTTTTTATTAACTGTCCTTCAAAACCCTGATCAGCTTGACAAGCAATTATATAAAACCAGGAAAATGTGATCATTGCTCTTTGGTCTGGGAGACTCTGGGGTTAAAGTCAGGCTGACATGAGAACTTCTCCTCCAAGTTGACTGGTAATTTGGTATACGTGGTTATGGGGGGAGGGCTATACATTCTCACTTTTCAGAAGTTCATCTGCAATATCAGAGCCCACTGCAGTTTTATTTTCAGAGGTGCTTCAGAGGACCTTCCAGATGTGTGATTGCTGTAATGTTGGCACTGACAATGGATGCTCAAAAGCAAAAGTGTGTGTGAGTTGCTAAGCAGTGGTTTAAGTTGTAGCTTGGAACCCTTATGACTCAGGTCCCTCCTAGATCAGGTGTTACTTGTTGGAGGAGGTGAGGAAGAGTTTTATGTGCAATGGATTACAAAATCTTAGTATTACAGAGTACAGATCTTTCTGCAACAAGTCCTATGGTTGCAAAATCAAAAATTGCTGAGGCTCTGCCTAAGACCTATTTTAAGGTCTGTTGGTCTGTTCACATTAAGTAAAAAAAATAAAAAAAGTATCCTTTTTACTCTTGTTGTAAGATTAATGCAACTCTGGGAATACTTTGTAACTTTTGTTGATGAGCCACAGTAATTAATTAAAGCTTTGACTTTCAAACTCTCCACAAAAATAATGCCAAAAATGCTGCTTTTTTAGTATTCCAGATTTAACTTGCAAGGCATGGAGTTAGGCTAATTAAACTGAGTCTGGTAGGTAGTGAGAAACAAAGTACAGTTTCTTTACAGTTAGTTTCTGAATAGAATGGTAAGGAGTAAATTCTTTAAACGGAGAAGTTTTTGTAAAGAAGCAGAATTTATCAGCTGTTAACCTTTAAAACTGTCCCTCCCTTGTCCCTCAAACCATTTCAATTCTTCAGAATGTCTGTTAAATATGCTGATCATTTCTGTTCCTTTCTCCCGAAATTCTTTTCGTGGGTGAGGCTTTCTGGATTTGAGTGCCATCTTGTGGTGCATAGAAGGTATTAACCCCCCTTTCATTATTAACCTGTAAGGATTCGATTAGTGTAGAGATGCCAAGTTGTACTTACCATGGAAAAATATTCATTGTATAGTGATCTGCATTTTTTCCATTGTGCTTAGTAGAAGAGATAGCTACTTCGTGCTCAAAATTTTCATCAGCTCATTTTAATTACTTCAGTGTGTGGCACATGGAAAGAGCCCTGAAAATTTTACAGCTAATATAGAGTGTGGTAGCCTGCTAGCTGTGTTAACATACTATACCTGTCTTCTCTCAGGAGATATGACTTCTAATTAATGGTGAAGTATAATGAATTAAAAAAATAAAATCTGTTGGCAGCATACAGGTAAACTTGTTCTGTTTATTTTAAAACTGTTTTAATTTCTTTGCTGTAAAATTGGCGTCCGTGGAGAAGCTTAAATCTTCTGGTTTAAAGGACAACAGAAAATTTTCAGTCATGAATCCAAGCTGTGAAATTTTTTCATTTAAATAAAATTGTGTATAAAATGGTGCCCTGCCATTTAAAATACCAAACCTTTATTTACACTGGATGTAGATTTTGCATGAGCTGTGCACTTTGTTTTACCTTGTGTATACTGGGTGAGTATGGGACACAAGATATAGCAGTAACACTTTCCAATGAATATTTTCTGCCTCTACAACTTTGAGCCTATTTCTTTACTATAGCAGGGCTAAAACCCAAAGGAAGGTTCTGAACTTTAGTCATATAGATTGACCCCCAAAATTATAACAGTATAGCCTATGTGAGTGCACATGTGTGTACATACATGTACACAAAAGCTCCCAATGGCTTACAGGATGAATAAAGGAGGTTGCATCAGTAAAAGCAGTTGCAGTTAAAGGTTTGGTACAGAAATGTTCCAGAGTTAACAAGAGCATAGGTATTTTATTTAAGATCTTACGACAAATAAATAAAATTAGCTAACATACCACATATTTAAAAGAAAAATAAAATATTAGAAGAGCTGGGGGAAGGGAAACCTCTTGTGTGTCCCTTCTCATGGAGGCTGCAAGATTGCAACAAGCTGACGTAACTTTGTGGACCATTAGTATCAAAGGTTGCTGCTAATACAACTAACAACTCATGTGGACATCTGATCTTTGTTGCTGGTTGAGTCAAAATTCAATGAGGCAGAGTAATGCCCTCTGTGTGCCCGAGCTTAGGAGGACAGAATGAAACCAAAAGACTTACCTAGGTTTGATACAGTAAACGAATGTCAATCAGGAACAAGAAACCCGAGAATGAAGAAAAACAAAAAAACCCAACCTGCGCAGACAGACTATACTCATTCTAGCTTGTTATGGAAGAAAACCCCTTTCATCTTTGCAATGATCATGCTAAAACCAAATGCATCATACAAAATATGGGTATGGCCAGATAATGTTGGTCATTATCTTAACGCTTGTCACTGACAGGCTAACAGTGTTTTCATATGCTCAGTTTAAAAAACAAAAAAACAAAAAACCCCAACGTAGCTAGATTAATCACTTAAAAACCTAAACCCCTCAAACTCTTAAATTCTTAATTCTTGATTTAGATCTGCTTGCTTTACACAATATGACTTTCTGATACAGCATAACTTACTCCCAGTTTAAGCACATGCTTAAGGATAGATCTCTTCACTTTTCATAGCAAGTGGATGTCATAACTATTAACTTTAAACAAGGTTTAATGGTATCTCTATGAAGATAACAGAAGAGAAAAAAAGTACGTTTAAGTGCCACCCTTGCCTGGGTACTGCTGACATGTCAGCCTGTGTTTATCGACACTTCCTGCACCTTCTGCTGGGCAAGTGCCAGCCTGGAACATTGTGTTTTCTCCATGAAAGAGCTGTTGGTCTTAGAGGAACAAAACCATAGTTGTCACCTATAAAAATAAGCAGAAAAACTTCCAGGACTGCAGAATATGAACTACCAAGTGGGGTACTGGCACTTGATTTGTGCTCTGTAGCTACGGAAAAGATGAAAAAAAGACTTATCTTTGTATTTGTTTAATTTTTATATATTTTAATGTTTAAACAAACAAATGCATGTTGTGCTGATGAATTCATTTATCAGAGAATAATTAGAACCTGTCAAGAAGTCACAAAGTCTGAAGTCTTTTGAAACCAGACATCTGAATTTCATTTCTTGTATGTTGTTTTTATTTTTTGTCAGTATAGAAGAAAAATTAAGTGAATGCTGTTGACGTACTTGAAGCTGATAGTATCTTTGGATTGTGTTGCTGACGTTCTTTTGTGGGTTTGGTGGGTTTTGTGAAGTTATTCAGAACATGTAGGTTTGTAACCATATTCAAGGAAAAACCTAACAAAAGCTCCTGCAAGAAAATGCTTCTAAAATAACCAATTTTTAACATGAGATATTGGGGAGTTTTTGCCTTTTTAAAAAATAAGTTATGTTAATGTAGTGCTTTCTGCACTGTATTTACAAAATTGCTACTGTTTGAATGGTTCTGGAAATAAAAAAAATATAAAATATATTTGAGGTTTAAAGATAGATTTGCTTTTATAAGTTGAAGTGAATAGAAGCAGGAAAGCACTGTCACCACCTTATTTAGTGTACATGTTAAAAGATTTATAAACAATCTAGAAATATTGAAATAAGGCCATATAATTATTCTGTCATCAAGATATCTCTGTTGTGTGCAATTTCTTCAAACTCTTCCTTAGGACTTTTACCGGGGTAGCATGAACTGAGAAAATGGCCTAAGTTACATATAAAAAGATGAAGGGGGAAGCTTATTATATTACATCACATAATCAAGATTTATTCCATTGTTGTTTTTCAGCATTAGCATATCACCTATTACTCTTTTTTTTTTTTTTTTTTTTTTTCTTTCTTTTTCTTTTTCTTTTTCTTTACAGATGATACTTTGGGATTGGGATTTGAAGCAATGGCACAAACCCTATTACCAGGTCAGTGTATTATGAATCTAATTATTTTGTGAAATGTGATTAAAGAGCTCACTGTAAACTGTCAGACTTCAATTCTTCTGTTGATGTTTTATTTACCTAAGTTGTCCTACTACATTCCAGCTCTATGTAGCAGATGCTTGGTATTTAGCAGTTCTCACCAAGTTGACAGGGATCTACTTTCTGTGGTGTATATGAGAACAGTCTCAAACCTAACTAAGATGGGAGTGGGGTTTTCTTTAAATATCCAGTAGCATAAGGTTAGAGAGTGATTTCCCAGCAATGTCACCAAGGTCTACCAGGTTCTCACCTTTTTTCTTGATTGCTTGTTTCTCTCCCTCTCTCTTGTATCAGCAGTGGCTATTGCTGATTAGATGTTCCTGTTCTGAGAATTATGCCAAATAAAAACTAATAACTTTTTTGACAGAATTGTTAGGATTTGTTTCGGTAGAATCAGGGTTAATAAAAGTAATGAGGCTGTGGAAATTGCACCTCTATAAGGGGCTTATAACAGTTTGGCCACCAAAATTTCTGTTGATGTTTTTGGAAGAGATAGAATACTAAGTTTAATTCTGAGCCAAAGTAATGAAAAACTGAGACAAAAAAAAATTGGCACCACACCTGTATTTTAAATAGAGAAAAATAAACTGAAAGCTAATGTTGAATTCTGAAATATTTTTTACTGTGTGAAAAAAACAGCAAAGATTGGTGTCTGAATATGTCTGTATGTATGCATTTTCTTTAAAAGAAAAATACATTGCATTGATTATTTTTTTTAATTTCTTTTTTAAGCTTGCAATGGGTAAGATGCTTATTTAAAACTTAGAACACTGTGAAATGTTTTGACATGTTAATAGTTTGCAACATTTCCATCTATTCTAGAATGCTGGCAGTGGAAATGCAGTTGATCTTTCAGTACTAAATGAGGCTCGGAGCATGCTAACAGACCTCCTGACTGACCCATACCTTCCACCACAAGTGATTTCTTCCCTTCGAAGCATTAATAGTTTGATTGGTGCTTTCTCAGGCGCATGCAGGCCAAAGGCTAGTCTGTTCACACCATTTCCTGGTTTCTTCCCCTGCCCTGAAATAGAGGATCCTGCTGAAAAAGGAGATCGAAAGCTGCTCAAGGTCAAATGACTTTAATTTTCATTCATGTGTGTGTTGCAATTTAAAAAAAAAAAAAATTATCAAGGAAAATTCATCTGGAAAGAATGCTCCTGTATGGATAGTGGCTTCTTTACTGAGTACCTGTGAACTATGTTTAAGGTCAAAAGAGAGCAGCTGTGAAAACACANTGACTTTAATTTTCATTCATGTGTGTGTTGCAATTTAAAAAAAAAAAAATTATCAAGGAAAATTCATCTGGAAAGAATGCTCCTGTATGGATAGTGGCTTCTTTACTGAGTACCTGTGAACTATGTTTAAGGTCAAAAGAGAGCAGCTGTGAAAACACATTGAATGAAATGTAGATACGTACCAAAATGCAAATTGAAGTGGTTGATGGGTAGACAGATAAAAGCACTGGTCTGCACTCTGAACACAAGATTCCTCAAAATAAACACAAGATTTAAAAAACTAAAAGCAAATATAAAATGAAGGTGTTATATTCTCATGATATGGCACAAACAGGGCTGTTCTTGATTCTCCCACATTCTTGATCTAACAATTACTGTCAGTGTGGTTTTTTCATTGACTTTTTTTTCCAAAGAAATTTACTCTTGTGAACATCAAACTAGCCATCAGACAGAAACAAATCAGCTATGTAAAAGGAAAAAATCTCTTCCTTCTGTGCAGCACATCACATTGTTGGACCAGTGTGTAAATCTACAGTCACTTCTGTGTTATCTAGGGTAAATAAGTGAAAGCAAGAATTTACTTACAATATGACATGTTAAGGAACGTGGTGGAAAAACATTCAAATATAGAAACTCAGCTGCAATGCACCAGAGCTAATAATTCTAGGGTAGCCCAGTATTGACAGCTTGAGGCTATTTATTGTGGAGCTGGTCTGGGACATCCCTGCCCTGCAGTTGCTTCGATTTCCAGGCAGCAGGCAGCTTGGCCCAAATTGATCAATTTGTTGGCTTAGTATTTTGGAGCCAGATAAACTGCCTTGAGCCAGATTCAGCCTGTGGAATGTCTGTTGGGAACCAATGTCAAGACAAATGGTTTTGGGGAAAAGCTCAGTGTCTGCAGATTACTCTGTGGAAGATCCTGCAGGATCGTTGCAGTACAAAATTCCTTAGAATGTCACATGGATATCTGCAGAAATCAGTTGGGTAGGGATCATAATAATTCAGCGTATGTTTTTCTTTGCACATTTTTTTGAAAACTGCTAAGGACTGGTATTCCAATGTGAAAAATAAAATTTATGTGAACGTGAAAATGTAACTTGGTCAGAATTGTTTGAAAAGAAAAAATATTCATTGCTGAAGACTGGTTATCAAGATTATGTAAGATTGAAGGATTATGTTTTTTCACAGCTATTCTCATTTTTTCCTTCTTAAAAGTAACTCTTCCTTTAAGTTTGGTTTTTTTCTGTGTATTAATTTACCTGGTGGATAAAATAGTGCTTGTCACTATCATTCAATGAATGTTTGACTTTGGTATATGTTTAGGGGTAAGCCAAAAGATCTACAACTATGTATGTTACTGTAAGAAAGAAAAAGATCTTTCTTTCAAAAAACAGTTAAGTCAGCACAAATTCCAGTTTATGACACACCAAAGAAAATCATAAGAAAGTATTTCTTCAAAATGGGATCTTGCAGATTATATTGAAAGGTTCCCATTCTCTCTTTCCCTGACTTGGAATATAAAAGGTCTCCTCCATATTTCTAACAAGTTGCTTCTTTCCTGAGAATTATGTACATCTTTATTTCTCTTCCCTGACTGGCTTCCGAAGTGCATTCAGTTATAATTTTTTTCACTTCTGATGGGGAACTGCCTTTTCTCTTTGGTAAAAAAAAAAAAAAAAACAAACACCCCCAAACCACCAACCAACCAACCAACCAAAAAAAAACCAAGGAAAAGAAAGAAGCTGAAACTGGGCTTCAGATCTTGGGCTAGCAATAACTGGTTATCTAATACTAACTCTTCACTCTGAGTTTCTCGGTAGTCAACAACTTGGAAACTGTAAACTGCCCAGTTACTGATCAGTCTCTTTAAATTCCTAAGAAAGAAAAAGGAAATCTTAGTTAGACAAAAAACATCTCAGGGCTGCTCTGCAATAGAAGGACTTTTCACTCCATCATGACAGAACTGTCCCCAGATTTCCTAGCATACGACAGTAGACTGCTTGCCAGATTGGTGGATTTCTTGTGTTATCAACAGTCCCGATTTTAACAGTTTTCACACTTTAGGCAAGTAAAAGTTGTGTAGGCAAGCACTTGAGTATCCACATCCCTTGTCTTCTGGCCTTGTTATTGCTGGTAACTGAAAGTCTTTTCATAGTAACTTTGATTTCTGGCATGGTCTACATTTTGTTTCCAGAGCAACTTTTCCCCTTTGTATAGTGATAACCAGCGACTTTGCTAGCATAGGGTGATCTGGAGTTCCTTAGTCCTTTGCTACCCATGTTTTGTTTATACTCTGCTTCTTTATCTAGCAGGGGAAAGTTCTGGAGATTTGTCATATCCCCAATGTTCCCTCGTTCTTAGAATAGCCAGGAAGAAGAAAAAGTAAGTGCAGTTGCTGGGGCCTTCTTTCCATATTGTGCTAACATATGCACTTGTTTCAGGGAGTGGACCTTTCTCCTCCAATGTTGGGGATTTTCAGCTGTGCTCCCAATGTTGCAGAGAGCATGCAGGTTAGATTGATGTGGTTCACTGACAGATAAGTCCATTCTAGCCTGAGAGCACTACCGCTGTATGATAGCACACAGAATATGCTCCTCCGGTTCTCTTTCTGCTAGGACTGGTTAAGGACTGCTGCTTGTTTCTGTGGGCAATGTGGTGGTCTTACTCTGCCTGTCCAATTCCACCTTTCTGGCTGCGACTACAGCTTTGCAGCAAAGCAAGTAGAGTCAAGGCACATCCCATATCAAGGACTTAAAGCAGTCTGATTTTTTAGTGTAACAGACTGTACTCTTTTGTGTCAATGCTGTTTCATTTTTGTAAAATATGTAATACCTTTGTGAGTTAAATATGAACTTTGACCACCTGATAAAGCTTAAAATTGCAAAGTCATTATTTCTGCTAGACTTTTGAAGCGGTAGCATCTGAGGGTCACCTGTCATCACACATGACCTGGCAGACCTTACTCAATACTGCAAATATTGCTTTGGATTTTTTGCTTTAAACATTTTTTCCTGGCATCCTTTTTACTTTGCAAGGTCTGATTACACACATCTGTATTACGCAGAAGAAGCTTCCCTCCCCACCCCGCCTCCCTCCACTGAATGGCCAAATCTTGGGATGAATTAACAAGTGGATTGTGGACTGAATGCAGTCAGAGATATTTTTATTTTGTTTAAAACAGTGTATAGGTTATCCGTGCAACGGATGCAGGTATGCCAGAACTGGCTTTGCAGTTTCAGTTCAGTGATCCTATCCTTTCTATTAGTTAGGTTCTACTAGCTGCTATTTAAACATGGCTATACTTTCTGGGGGGTATTTCAGTAAGGCAGAGCTAATAAGTCCTGAGTTCTTTCTATACAGGACTGTTTGAGTGCCATTGCCCTGCTTTGCGGAGGCCTTTGTGTTCAAGTACAATGGTGTTTCCCAGTGTTTGGGCTGCAGCGTGCCTAAACTAACACAGCTTGCAGGCTGGGAGTGGTGAGGTGCCCAGGAGCTTCCTGGGTGCTGTGGGGCTGATATGGAAGCAGAGAGGGAGCCTTGATGGACCAGAACTGACCTGTGCATTGCGCATCACCCATTCCATAAGTTCCACAATACTCACACTGTCAATGTTTAGCATCTGAGTTACCGAAATCTCACGCTATCCTGAGAGCTGGAGAGCTGACTGTGTAGTTGTATGATTGGGATATGTAGAAAAAGAATCCATAATCCTACAGCAACCAAGTATCTCTAAAAGATCTCCATTTTTAAAAGCTCTGAAGAGTAATTGTTGGACCACATGGATTTCAGAGTACAAGTACTTTACAAATTTTAATTTGGGGAAAGAAAAGAAGAGATATGAAAAATAATTAGTCCTAGTAAGCAAAATAATTTGATTGCATCTTTTTTATTTTCTTGAGCAGTAAGAGTGAATGTAGATACCATACTTACTATTTCCACTATAAAAAATTAACAATAAATAGTCTTCACAAACAATAAATAAAATTTTAATGGTTTTAATTATATAGACTTTAACCATGGTTAAATTACTCAACAGGGATTAAATAGCAGGAATAGCCTGCCAACACCACAGCTGAGACGAACTTCAGGAGTTTCTGGCGTTCCACCTACAGAATCAACATCATCTAGATGGGAACGGAGTAACAGCAAGAGATCTCATCAGGAATATAACACATCAAGGTAAGCACTTAACCACATTTTAAGGGCAATAATAAATGTAGCCTTTCTAAAATGTTCATGTCTGTAATGTTGGAACTTGGCAGCGGAAGTATTTAATGTAAAAACTTGTGAATTAAGTCTCCAAATCCTGCCAGCATAAACTGGAAAATGTTTCAAGTTAATTATATACTATATTTTGTAACTCTGTTTGACCTCAAGTAGAAATCAGGTCATTCTGAGGTTGAATGGCATGCTCTGTCATAATAAGTAGAACTGCATATCAGTTTTAGTAGGAAATGTATGTTGGACTTTTTTTTTTTTTTTTTTTTCATGATTGCAAAACAAACTAGTTTAACATCTAAACCTTTACTGACTTACTCCTTCTCCTTTTTACTTAAAATATGTATCACTTTCCAACTTCCACATACCCCTAAATTTGTTTTCTAATTAAAAAGATGATATAACTTTCTTGCAGTTGGTAGCCACTGTTGTATTGCAAAATTTATTATCCCTGCAGTCATCAAGTAAGTAGTAAGGTAGATTAAGAAAGTAATCTCTTTACCTGTTAGTCAATAGAGTGCAAATAAAGCTTTTACTTCCAGAATTAAGATTACATTTTGAATTAGGATTAAAACAAATATACTTTTTTTCTTTTTGTTTAACTTTGTATATGAGTGACACTTCACACATTTACTTTTATTTAAATGTGTAGAAGCGTATGGCTTTGTTCAATATCTTGTAAGAAAAATACAACAGATGTTTGAAATTGCATTGCTGCTTCAATCCCTAAAAATGTGTGTGGCTTTGCACTTTTTTTTTTAATACTTGATATTTCTTAAGACTTTAATGGTTTTACATAGGTCATAAGGAAAGTATTTTAATGAAAATGTGAATTAGGCTGATAATTGATAATTACTAGTGGTGGATGAAAGTTTATATACACATATCCAAGAATTTATTTATCAATATTATATTTAATTTTAAAGTGAATCATTTAGATAATTTGTTATTATTAAAATATGCTCTTCAAGTTTTTGCATAGCAAAACTTAATTGTGGTTTGTGTATAAAATATAATTGAAGATGCTAGTAGTGGCAGTAGTAGTAGTTTAAAGATTGTATTTTCATGCTGATTTAGTTATCAGTGTTTGAAAGAATCTCCCCAGTTATATCCACCGGCAATAACCAAAGACCAGAGAAATTGCTTTAAACTTACAAATCATAGGACTTCAGTTTGAGGCTCAGCACTTCTGGTGCAGACACAGTGTATGTTTACAGAGGGTTTCCTTACAGCTCCTACCTTCCAATGAACCTACTGAAGCTCACTCAGTTAAAATTAGCAATATGGAAAACACTCTCACTCATACTCCATCACTTTTAAATTATCTCTTGACCCTGATGACTAGCATTTAGAGTTAGTCATGTTCCCCTGCTCTGCTCCTGTCCGCCCCCATACAGCCCTAGAACATGTGTTCACTTTTTTGTGGTTTGTGTCCTGGCCTTCAGAGTTCTTGCCAACACTTACACTGTCCCTGCCTCCTTGCATCTTCCAGTGATCGTTCTTTTCAGGTTCCCTTTAACTTCTAACACATAATAATCTCAAAATCCCCCATGGGTTCTTACCTTACAGATAAGGTTAGATGAAATAGCTGAACTGGCATAGCTGTTCCTGCTGCCAAAAGACACAGTCCTGCATTCCTAGAGTACTTTGTGCCATTGGCTCTGGCTCTTCAGTCAGCTCCTTAAATTGTCAGAAAAATAACAGCAGTAAAAAAGACAGTTTTTCCTGCCTTAGGGAGCTGATTCAGCCCAATGAAAGACCCAATGAATGTTAGAAGAGAATTAAGGAGCAGCAGGCTCATAGTAAAAAGGAAGAGTGAAACAGCAAACTGTTTGCTAGGAGGAAAGCTTATAAAAAAATCAAAAAATTATTTT
>VYZV01008923.1:5948-16476 GCA_013401275.1 Pandion haliaetus
TTCTCTCCCTCCCCCCCCCCCCCCAGTATTCCTTTAAAATGACAAAAATGTATTTTTCTTTACTTTAACTGGAAACACGTTAACCTTATGCAGCTGCTGTTATATTTAAACTTGAGCCAGCCAAGACTAACATGTTTAGCAGACCAGGAAGATAAGAAAGAAGACATTTTTCAGGCGTCCAAAAAAATTCCCAGCCAAACTTAAAAGCTACTTTGATAATATACTTTTAAGGATGAAAAGAGCCAATAGAACCCTTTTTGAATAATAATAATAATAATAAAAAAATGACTTAAAAGAATGTCTGGAGGAGAAAAACCCCAGCTACATGCCTTGAAAATGAAGGAAATGGAAAGTAAAAGTTTCACTTTTTGAAAACAAATACTGAGTATATGGAAATGTAATTTTCAATTTGCAAATATTTGACAGGCCATAACCCCCCTCTAGAAGCATCCAGTGACTGGATAAACCTTGGATGCTTTAGGTGTGCTATGTTGCCCACATAGGATTTTATGCAGAAGAAAAACACAGTCAATAATACCCCACCTCTCAGTGCAGCCAAAGGCTCACTCTCCCGAGTATGAGCCGTGGAACAGCCAACTTGAGACTCTAGACAAAACTCTTTGGTTAATACCATGACGAGTCTGAAAAAAACATCAACTCAACTGAATCTAATCTTCTGCCACTGCCTTAAACTTTGCCCAGGTATTACTATGCCTTCCATAATTACTGAGTGAGATTCTACAGCACTGGAGGGAGAAAAAAAAAAAACCCCAACACCCCAACTTCTGTTCCTTCAAATTCAGCATCTGCATGTCTTCAGCTGTAGCAGGCAGATATGGCCTAGCCATGCAATTTTTATGTTGGTCCAAATACACCCGTTAGAGAGCCAAGTCCAGTGTCTCACTGGCTTCTGCCACCTTCTTCACAGTCAATCTTACCAGGTTGTCCCTGAAATTAGAGCTTTCAGCGTTGCAAATTTTCTTCTGCAACTCACAGTGACGGGAGCTTTAAGTATACATCAGTTGAACTTACATAAACCTGTAACTGGGGGGGCACTCTCTAATCAGTTTGAGTGCGGAAGTACGATAGTGTCTAATGAAAAAGAAAGTAAGAAAATGAAGTCTGTGCCAATTATTATAATTTCTTAACAAGGTGTCCTACACAGAAGTTTCAATTTCACCTTGGTAGTTTCTTGGTCATGGCTGTACCATCTGTGAAATTTTTTTTTAATCCCCAGTTCTTCAGGACATGAAAAATGCTTTTAAGTTAATTCATTAGAACTCTCTAATTTTTCTACAATATGCATCTTATTTCCACTGCTTTATATTTTTCAGCAACATAAAGTGCAATCAGAATATGTCTACAGCTTTTTTTTTAAGTGATTGTCCAAAATAAGAAATATAAGTTACAAGCTTGTTTCTCTCAACAGATCTCTTTGTAAATGCAGAGACAGTGACAGATTTGTATAGATAATCAAAACAATGACAGTTCATTTGAATACTATCAAATACACCTTCTTCCATGAAAGAAGGAAAATACTGTGACAGGATGAAAACTCCCCAATCAGATAAATTTGCTTTCTGAGCTGGTCGGAATTCTCTTGCTAAACACCTTGTTAGATGTGATTTCTGCCTTGGGAGCTTTAGGCAATTCTACCAAGCCCATAAACAAGCTAAAATTTTGATTTACTTCTTCAAAATGCAGAAGTTCAGGAACACTTAGATCTAAAATTTCGACTGCTACTCATTTAAAACATAAATAACAATACAGCAGTTTCAGAATACCATCAAACACAGGGAAACATAGCCTAACAATCCTGTTAATACTTCATTTTGTGGTTAATCATGCCAGGAAAGGTATTTCCTTTTGCCTAATGTTTCACTCATATTCATGTTGCCTTCTGACTAATTAAAAGCAAGGTCAAAAGCAGTCTTCAGATACTTAGATAAATTTATTGTGCTTTGTTCCAGACAAGATTCTGAGCAGCAACGAGAAGCCATTTGTGAAGAAGACACGTACCTCCGGCTCTCCAACGGGCGCCCATCACTAGAGATGCTTCGGGGGATGTTGGCTGCTCGTTCTGGGGGTGGCATTTTCCCTTCTCCTTTCCCAGAGCCAATCCTAGATGTTACTGGACTTTGTATCTGGGATGGTACCTGAGCCACATGAGGTCCCTGTCCTTTGCTTGCATTTCGCTGCCATTTGTTATTATTTCTGAAGGGAAATTTGAATTCATACGACATTCCTTCATTCATTTTGTATTCCATCACTGGCATACGGTAGTTTTCTGAAGAACTCCTGGAAATGAAGAAATTTAACATTTGCATATTATGAAAACAAAACAATTGCTAAAAATTGTAGATATCAAGCCCAAAAGATGCCCATTACTTCCTGAGGATGTACAGGAACGGGACAGCATAAAAACTGGAGTAAAACAGGACGTAAGATAATGCAGTCCACATAAGAAGCAGGGCAAACTTCTGCATACATTTAAATGAGAGATTTGGAAAGTATATGTGACTTTCAGCTTCAGCGAGGATAACTTTGGTATTTCTCTTGACAAACATATATACCTCTATTTAAGTGAATCTTTTATTGTGATTACTTTATCTACACACATCATCTATGGGAAGGAAAAATAAACAACCAGTGCAAAATTTTCTACTTCTAGCTCTTTCTCTACGTAATTACACCATCACAGCTGAGAAATACCAGTATCTCTTCCCAGGTAAAAAACAAAACAAAACAGGTAACTTGTTATCTGGCTATGCTGACATTAGCAAGTTGTGCAGTGTAATAGGAGTAGACAAAGCAAAACAGTCAGTGCTGAGGTCTTGCTCTCCACAATATACACATTTTGTGGTTTTACTTTGACCTACCCTCTAGTCTTGACCTGCAAATTAAATTAGCAGTTTGAAGGCACATGGTGTGCCTCTGAAGCACATGTAGTTCAGCTTCATCTGAAGGAAATGTTTGTGTGCTCCCAGGCCACTCTGGTGTGAACCACTGCATGGTAGATGGGGATCATCAGGAGATTTGTTTTCAAAGTCCACTTACAACCTAACTACAATCTCAATACCCTTGTTTTTTCTTTTCTTTTCATATTTTATGTCTCAGCTATTCTTTCCCTAGTGATTATACAATTCAGTAGTTCGGGTTTCTCTTTTTTTTGCAGACAGTTACAGTTTAAGAAGCAAGAATACAAAATTTTGTCTTGTTGCTGCGTCCCTAACTTCAAGGTCAGCAATCAGTCTACTAAATGAGTTCAGTGACAATGTTTTAATGACCATCTTTTAGTAGAGGTTACCATAACAACGCCTGACTCTGTGTAGAGCATCAGATTCTGAATCAGGGTATTTGAATATAGTTTTGTGTCTGCTACTGACCTTGTACATGTGCGTGTTGGCAAGTCATCTTATCTAACTGCACCCCTGCTCTTCCTCCAACTTCATGCCAATCAATTCATTAGGATAGGGACTGGTTCTCATATGAATGTACTATACCAAGCAGAACTGATCTTCATTTTAGTTACCGTCTGTAGAAGTTACTGTAGTAGAAATACTGAATGACCTCCAGAGGATACAAGGAAAGGACTCCAATTTTGGAAAACTGATTGCCAAAAGAGAAATTGCTTTGTGCGAAGATTTAAATCAAGTCTCTAGTAATATATGTAGGAAAGCAACAAATTCAAGACACAGTTCCTAAACCTTAATGATTTTGGATACCAAAAGCAGGATAAAGAGCTGCATTATGAAATTTTATAACTAGGCAATAATCCACCATGAACATTTGCTCACTTACTAGACAACAACAAAACTCGCTGATGCTGAGTACAGTATTTCAAAAAGTGCAGTAACTTCTCTTCCTGCTATGGGTTTGGATACACTAAAGCTAAGCCTGCTTTTGGCTGTACTTAATTTAGTTCAGGAATAATAGGATCTGTGCTTTCCACACAGATTTTTCTGCTCTAATCCTTTTGCTATGATTGCAGCTGAACTTTCCATTTGCTCGGGCTGCTAAATGCTGTGCAAAAGCTTCCCAAATACCTCATGGGTGACCTTTGCCACTGCTTATTTTAATCTCTGACGTGTATTCAATTTTCCACTGACAACTAAAGGACAAATAAAACTCCTTTTCTCTCTGCTTCTGTTTTGCTACCAGATACAAAAGGAGTTAATATGGGTCACAGTAAAAGCAAACATTGATTCTTCTTTTATGCAAGTACAAGTCTTTGCTCGGAGACAATTTCATATCAATGTAATAAATATGCATTTAAGTCCAGCCCCAACCTTAAGTATACAAAGATTTCACATCTACCCCGACAAAGATGTCGCCTGGTTAGAAAACAGCAGTGCAAAATGCTCTCCCAGTCTCTCACTGCAAGGAACACATTGAACTTTGATAACTCTACTTGTTGGTTCTTGGCAAATGTAGCATAAACCTTGAGCTACCCTGAAGGCAAACGTAGTTTATTAAAGATCATTCCATTTTAATCATATAGCACTTGTAAGATGTTAATATAGGATGTCAGGAATACGGGAATCAGATTTAGTGGTGTGGCCGAATGCTACAGACAACTGCGGAGAGTTGAGATGGGAGCAGTAAAAATTATAAAATGCTTTAGTGTGATTTGAGGAAAAATGGAGGGGCTTAATGTCCAACTTACAAAAAAGCATGTATTACTGTTTAATTCTGATCAAGCAACATTTTAGAACTATAAAAGCAATAATACAGTTGACAAGCCTCAGGCTTAACATAGATGGGACGTGAGAGAAATGCAGCAAGATCTACTACTGAGTTAAGAAGAATAACAATTTGCAGCAATTTCTCTGGCCAGATCCGTACCTTTAATAAACTCCCATCATTTACAGCCTTACTTATTTGCAGAAATAGAAGAACGTAAGTCTATTCATAGCTTTGAAGAATTACATCCACAGACATTGCAAATTATCAACAAATGGGAAAGCAGGGAGGGAAAAGTACAATTAATTTTGATGCATCACAAGCATGCAACTGTCAACAAAAAGTTGTTTGATTTCCAAGCTAAATTCCATGGAATTTAAAGGATACATGAGGTTCTTCACACATTTTACTGAACTGTGGTGTTCAATGAATATTTTGTGGGGTCTGGAGTCTGGATATGAGCAGTTTTTCCTGCCCTCTTCTTTCACCTTACAATACTGGATGCTATATTATGATTATACCATGGTTTTTGGAGGTTAACACTTATCCTGTGGTGTTTCTTCCTCACCCCAACCCCATATACCAAGATGTAATTTCAGACCAAATGCAACTATTATATAATACCTGCGTGGTGTGCAGTCCTCATACGGAGGGACAATGACGACTTTCACTGTTACTGACGTCCTGAGAAGATCAATCATTTGCTCATGGCTCAGAGTGGCTACAGCCACCTTGCAGATTTCCACCAGCCGGCTGCCTTGTCGCAGTCCTGCCTGCCACGCATAGCCATAGGGCTCAACATCTGCCACAATGCCTTCATAGTTTACGTGGAAACCAAGCTGACCCAGACCATTCCTACGCAGAGTCATCTCCACTGTTTCACAGCCCTTAGTCACAAGCTGTGAATTGAAATGAAGTCAGAATTTAATGCACAGAGAGACCTTCAGTGCTAGTAGAGATTTAAGGGCTCCATTTTTGAACTATCAACCAAATCCCAAGACAATGGTGGGACACGATCAAGGAATATTTATCACAGTCCTGGGTACATAGTCAGCTGAAATGGGTCTTGTCACTCAAACTATTATTTTCAGTAGAGGCTGGTTACCCAAGTTCTGCCTTGAAAATTTTACTGAAACCACAGGAATTTTAGAAGATACATGGCAGCACAGAACAGAAAAACACATGGAGCTACACAAGCAACTTTACTTTAAGCACAGTAAACTGGGGTCTATGCCAACTCTTCGATGTACCATGAGCACGAAAACTGTCAAGACCAATTTAATAGGGCCTGGTCTTCCCTTTTTCCTGGTCATTATACAACTACAGTTGTGAAATTACAGGAAAGACAGTGAAATGTAACACATTCTTTCATAACTTAATTGGATAAAAAATGCACATGGACAGATGTTTTATAGACAGATACCATGATTCACTGCATTTTTAGTTTATCACATGCGTTCATAGAATATCTGAAGGTTGCAATAGGGATTGGGACTGCACTCTGCTGGCAACATAGTCAGTATCAAAGATATTACAGTTTCATTTGAAATAAGATACAAAAAGCCTATAAAACAGAGAAAGGGAAGGAAAACAAGGAAAAGAAATAAGGTGACGCTTCTATATTTATTGTGTGGGAGCAACTGAAGGCCCTGCTTGACTTTTTTTTTTTTTTCCTTCTAATATATTGAGATGTTTTTGACACACACACAACTAGCTGAGGTTGGCTGACACCTGATAAAAGCAAAAGCAATATTGGATTTTCAGAAGTAAAAGCAGGAAACTCCGTATAAATTTCACGATAGACAATCAGAACAGTTTTAGGGATCCCAAGCGTTACTTAAATTGAAGCCTTACTTGGTGGAGGGTGAGAGGAGAAAGCAAAGAAGGGGAGCCAAACAAGAGAACACATTCTAACCTCCAGCCTTTTGACGATCTCTTTGATATCATCAATGTTGCTGATGAAGCTCTCCAAAGAAACACATTCACCCCTCTCATAGAATATTTTGATATTTGTGTCTGTTGAAGTCCACCCTATCACATCTCGACAGGAGCAATTGAACACCACGCTTTTTGTGTCCTGTTCAATGAGGACTACAAACTCATTAGAGATGCCTAGTAGACAGTCTATTTCCATACCCTTGCTGTAGTCTTTTGCATGGACACTCCATACAATAGCACCAGAACTATAGATCTCTGCTCCTGGATAAGGCTTGGACTTTTCTTTCTTTTTTGAAGCAAGTGAGATGAAGGGGAATTTGCCAGAAGGGTCAATAGGTGTGTTGGTGACATTCTTCTCTGCCAAGTCTTTCAAGTACTCTTGACGGGTCCTGGTGGCCATTGCACGAAACTTTTCTGATTTATGAGCAGCGTTCTCTGCGTTAATGACTTTGGCTAGTAAGAAGTCCCTGAACACATTTGATTTAGGAAATGTGACGCCTTTTGGAATAGGTGGTCCAAAGGAAGGTACATCTCTGGATCTTGTCACAGCAACACTAAAAGAAATAAAAGAATAAGGCAGAAGTGGAGTGGTTTACTGTACGCAAATTCAGCAGTTTTTGAATACAGAAAATACATTTCCTTTTTTCCCTTAATCCCTCAATTTTTCTCTCCTTTTCTCAGCAATACGCCTATATTTACATTTTGATGTTGCCAGTGTGGAGACTATGTCCCCCTTACTGTATAAACGTAAGGCCACTTATCTTTGCATCTAGGCATTTTTGAGTCATCCTCAGTACCACAGCTTAAAGAGAGCTTCAAGTGCAAAATAGTGCTTTTTTGATAAAGCAAGCACTCACGTATGGTAGTTCTAAATTTTGTTTGTTTCTACTATAAACAGAAAATTTCTAACACACACCATTACAAAGGCTAGCTTACAGTTTGGCTACCTAAAGCTGAAAGGCTCATCTGAAAGCAATGCAAAGTGTAAGATCAATAGTAGAAATACAGATAAAATGGACACATCAAAAAGATAAAGACAATAAAGTCATCTCACAAGGCCAGTTTCACTTTGAGAATCATCTTCTGGTGACTGAATGCATATATACATCACACTACTGATAACGGTTTAAATTTCTGGATCGAAAACTGCAGTAGCTGATATTGCACGCTAGTGATAGAAGCAGACTCCAAAAAGACAAGAAATAAGAAATTTCTTAGAAGTTGAGAGATGTGTATTAGAAATAGATGCTTTCTTTTTCAACTCTTCCTTTTAGTTTCTGTAGCAAGTGATGGACTGACAATAAGGTTGCCTTCGGCAATGCCGACAAGCTTAGCTATTTTCCACGGTCAATTCTCTTTTGATACAGAGCAGATGAGAGTTGTTTGGTATTACTGAAGAGTTGCCATTCCAGTCCAGTATCATTCACTTGGCAGTCTGTCCTAAGAAGAGACTGACAACTGTACTTCAACAGTTTTGTGACAAGAAATGCTCCAACAGCTCAAATATGATTTACCACATATCTATTAACTAGATTTGAAAAAGCATTAGCAAATTTTGGCAAAAATACCATGGTAATGGAGTTTTATAAAGAAAAATAGGGTGGAACTTGAACATACTAGAAATGTATGTGGTGTTTCATTTGGAAGACTGGCTGGTATTATTTTTGCACTTTGCTCTGACTTATCTGAATCCTTAAATATAATCAGAGAAACACCCCCCCACCCCCCAAATCAGTAACTGAGATTGCAGAAATACTATTAAAGCTTTTGGGGTAGGGGCACATACAGGAACACCAAAAATAAATCTTAAGTCACCCAATCTTTAACCATATCTTCTGGATTTGGGTGGTGGGGTGTTTTATTTGTGGGTTTGTTTTGGTTTTGTTGTTTTTAATTATATTTTCTGGCAACTGTTATTGAAAGATGTCATTGACTGTCATATTTCCTTCAAATGTATGCCAATATATCTAGAAGTATGCAACAGGGGGTGCTCATGATGCAACCATCTGACTCTTGATCACCTCCTGTGGTCCTAAAGGGTCTGTTATTAAGGGATAGAAACCTAAGTGTTAAACACAATTACTAGATGTAATGAAATCTACCAGTGACATTTTGTTTGATTAGGTTTTCAGTATCATGAATCACAGGGATAAGAATTTAATCTTTAACATATGCTAGAGAAGTTTTAAAAAGTGAATGATGCTGACAGAGAAGCCAGGCTTTTGAAATACTGTTTATCTTAGTTGGAAGGGAGAATCACTGGCCAAGACAGTGCTTGATTTTATTCCTTTTATGTAGCTTTTAATATAAATTCCAGTAAATTTTTATGCTATATGGCTTCCTGTTTTGTCTAGAATTATGAATCTATGAAATGGTTCCAAATAATTCAGTGAAAAATAGGTCAAACTTACTTTGAAAAGTTTCCTAGAAAAACTTTTTATAATGGAATTCTATAAATTTAAATGAAGTGTCTGCACTGAGAGGACAAANAAAGACAGTACACAGAACATACAATGCTCTGGTGGTCTCCTGTATCAAAATGAACACTGACATTCTCTCAATTTTTTTCCTACCTGCTCCTCCTCCCCTTAAAATTTAAGCCTGTAGCATCACTAAAGCTGAAATTCTCAAATTTTACTCACTAATAGTAACCAGTAAAGCTCCAGCCCTTGTAGTTGTGAACACTTGAAAAATGAAAGCAATTCAGAAGTATGAAGGTCAGAAATAGAACCCTGAGATATTTAAATTTATTACAGTATATAAATCTTTCCTATGCCTTTTAAAAGAAAGAAATTGAAAATATGCAATATTATTTAAAATAATAACGAAAAGCAGATATTTCTTTGTGTTTGTAATACCCAATTCAAATGGAAAATGCATCTGTAGCCCTTGTGGATATATTCCCTACTTTTCCTTTACTTCAAAATCAGTTTCTGTACAGAATTAAAGCCAAAACATATGTCTAAAAGTTTAAGAACAAGGTATGTCCACATAAATTATGTAGCAGTGGAATTTGTCAATAAGCTGCCTTAAAATGAGTATTAACATGAACATGCCTACTCCAGGAGAGTTTAATACATGTACAAAGTTCAGCACCAGTTCCAGAAGTGCTGTGTGAGCCTTACCAAAAACTCAGGGGGAGGGAAAAGCCTTTAAACCTTACTATACTTACTTGAAAAACATGAATACACCATCTCAGACACTGCAGTCTTAGCTCTTTCTCTAAATAAGCACTTGACTAAATGAAACACTTGGTTGAACATTTGTATTTCAGCAAAGACAAGTCAATTTTAAGGCTACCTCACTTCAAGATAACCACTCTAAATCCATAACTCTGACACTTCCTATTTTAAATAAAGAAGCTTAGAAAAGTCTGCTGAGGACAGTCAACATTTAAAATAAAAATACATTAAGAGTTCAGGATACAATAAACGTAAAAAGTTTCATTGATTGCAAAAAGAAGTGTAACTCAAAAACATTATGCTTTCAATCTGGTTAAAAAATTTATGCTAAATATGAATCTCATCTTGCAATTCTTTCCTATATGTTACTATATGTTGACTTTAAGGTCACACTAAGTTGTGAGGGGGTTTTTTGCTGCATAAAGCTCCAGAATTTATTTGTTGGACTGAAATGAGAAAGGAAATGATGATATTTCAGACAAAATATTTCAGAGAGCTTAGCTTCTTTCTGAAAGGTTAGTCATACTTTTTCACTGTCTAAATTTCAAAAATGGAACATAAGCTGACACCCAATTATCCGAACAAAAAGTGAATTCATAAGACTCAATACAGAAATACTCTTCTAGCATGCTCTTAATGAAGAGAACAAAAAATAAGTGAGAACAGAATTTTAAAATCATTCCCAAATGCTAGCTATGTGTGTGTGCACACATGCATGTGTGTGT